>JAJOOI010006699.1:0-82184 GCA_029582585.1 Solanum bukasovii
AAGTTTTTCAAGAAAATCAATAAATGCAAAATGATACAGAGATTGTGGAAAAGAATGAAAAATCTATCTATATGACTACACAGCGGGTGGAAGTTACAATACTTTTGAATTGACAGTTTTGTTTTTAAAAATTATTGACAGTTTTTTTGTGATTTTAAATTTAAAGGCTCTTAAAATTTTATATATTTATTGCTTATAATTTTTGAAAAAGAAGCCAACGTGTGACAAATTCGGTTTCTTTTAATTGTGAAGTTTCATTGTTTTTTTTATTAAAAATTATTTCAAAAGTATTTAAAACTGCAAATTTCGAAAGTATTTAAAAGCTGCAAATTTACATTTTAATTGTGATTTAAAAATTATTTTTAGGAAATATATAAAGAAACTTGATAATATTTAGTTAGTTATTCACAATTATAGTCACAAATACATGGGATAAAACTAAATATTCTAATTCTAATTCTAATTACAAAAAATAATAAGTAATTTTTTTAAACATTATTCACGTGTAGAATAAATTATTTTTTAAAATTACCAACTAATGCATATTTAAAGTATTTTAAAATTTAAAATTTTAATTTTTAATACAAAAAAATGGAGAATTTTTGTAGTGTCCTGACATGTGGCACTTTTTACTTCTCCTTTTTATATATAGATAGATTCTAATTACAAAAAATAATAAGTAAAAAAAAAATTTAAACATTATTCACGTGTAGAATAAGTTATTTTTTAAAATTACCAACTAATGCATATTTAAAGTATTTTTAATTTTTAATTTTTAATACAAAAAAATGGAGAAATTTTGTAGTGCTGACATGTGGCACTTTTTACTTCTCCTTTTATATATAGATAGATATATAGATAGATTTTAAATATAAAATAGAAATTAATATTTAATTGTATTACATATAATTAATTTTAATTATTTAAGAAGTTTTTTTTTGTGATGCTGACATGTGGCGCTTTTAACCTCTTATATATATATATATATATCATTATCATAGTGTAACTCAAATTCAAAAGACAACTACAATTACATAAATTTAAAATTGACCACTAATTTAAAAGATAATCGCAATAAATCTTTAAAAAAATATCTCAATTAAAATATGAATAAATTAGAGAAATAGAAATATTGAAATTAAACAGAAAAGAAGAGAAAAAAACTATGTTTTGGACTTTTGGTGGCTAAAAAGGTGGTGCTTTCAAGGATAAGATTAATTAAATAATTTTTTAAAATTCAAATTCCAAATTAATTATTCAAGAATTTTTTATAACTTTTTATATAATTAGCATAAAAAACAATATTCCTTGTTTCTCTCGCTATATAACCCTGAATTATAGCATCATCATTTGAACATGCAATTATCTGCCACATAATTTGTGGAAATATAGTTACAGAAAAATAGCCTAATTTATTTGTGTTTTAAATTTATGTAACTCTAAACATAAATTTGTAGTTCCTAAATTTTAGCAGCATTATTGGGTAGTTACATATGTATTTGTTTTAAAACGTGGAATTATTTTTTTAAAATAAAATAAAATAAAATGGTACGGTTATCCTTTTCTTTGTGTTTTGTTTAAAATTTTTAATTTTTAATTATTTTTAATTTCATATTTTAAATTAAATATAAATTATGTTAAGTTTAGAGAGGGAGATTTTATTTTCTTATATTTTTGTCACTATTACATCCAAAGGCAATGATCATGGTCTTTCATGTAAAGTTCAACATCGTAAGGTTTGAAATTGATAAAAAAAAGAAGTGGAAGTTAATATTCAACAAAAGAAGTATGAAATTCATATTGTGAATTGTAAAATATATTAATTAAACAGCCTTAATAAATTCGAATTAAAGTAAACTAACCAAAAAGATAGAAAAAGAAAGGCAAACAATTAATTATTATTTTTAAAAAATAAAATTATATTTGATGAGGATTCTACTAACATGTTTTTTCTTGTCTTTATAATAATAATAATAATAATTTAGATTATAGATTTCTTTCAATTATTTTTTAAAGCAATAAAAACTCTCTGTGCACTTTAAAGATCATAGGTTTATTTCAAATTGTTTTAATCAATAAAATTCTTTGTAAGCAATTATTTAAAAAATACACATAAAAAAATAAAGAGATTATTAATCTTGGAAATACATATACAAAGAAACAGAAAATTACTTTTTATTGTGTTTAGAGCAAGTAAAAAAGAAAAGAAAGTAAAATACCTAAGCGTCGCAGATCATCTTGTTCTCGCAATGCACAACAAAATTCATCAAGGTTTCAGTTGTGACATTCTTGACACATAATTCTTTATTTTCGTTCGCATATGTCTTTCTTTGTTTCTTCATAGCACTAATTATCATCATTCCGCTGTAAAATGCACTTACCTATAAACAATTCATTTTACAAAAGTAAAACCACAAACAAATAAGGCTAGTTACTATTCAGTTTTGATGAACAAAGAAAAATCTAAAAATATATGACAACTTACCTTGACAAAATGAAGTGTAGGAGTTCTTTGCCTAATGGAGAGTAAATTCCTTTCAACAATTGCAAGTAAGAAGTTTAAAGTTAATGAAATTTTAAAGTGAGCAGTTACATTTAATTTAGGACTTTATATAATTTTTAAATAAATAATACATCCGTAACTTATTTATTTAGTTGGCAGCTTAAAATTTAAAATTTAAAATTTAAAATTCAAAATTCAAAATTCAAAATGAATTGGTTAATAGTTGTCAAATCCTAATTTTAGCAACGTGGCAAAGAAGTTTCAAAACTCCCTATTTAATTGGATACATGTTTTTTTTAAATAAAGATTAATTTGTTTTTGATGTAATTTTGTAAGCGTAAATTTTATAAAAAAATTTACTGTTTGCGATTTTTAGTGATTAGTTATTGCAATTTTATATCAGTGCCTATACATCCATACATTTTTTTAGTGTTTGCAATTTTTAACTTCTTTATTTTTTGGCATTTTTAAAAGTTAAAAAATTAGATATTTCTTTGATGACTACCGATAGATTATATTAATGACTAATAGATTTCTTTGATACAAAATACATATAATTTTTATTTATTTTGTCTGATCAAGTATTTTATATAAAAATGAATTACTCTTATTATCATGTATACAATATTAAACATTTTATATATAAATGCAGTAATCTATTTATTTAAAATAATAGTGAATTCTTATTATCATTTTTAAAATATTGAATTTAGAAGTTGTGGGGAAATAGTTAATATATTTCGCATTAAAAAATATTTTTTGTTCTTAAAACAAAATAAATAGATAGTAAAAACTTTGTAAATCCTATGATTTAGCAGCATTATCTTAAACATTTATCATGAAAGTAAAACATTTCAAATTTAAAAATAAAATAAAAATTGACTCCAATATTTTTTAAGCTTTTTGAATTTCAATAATAAATACAGTTATTCCCTATTTTTTAGAATTTATTTAAATTTATTTTTTAAAAATAATTTTATACATTTAAAAATTCAGTTTTTTTTAGCATAGAAAGTAAATTTTCAACCTTTTTATAAAAAATAGTAATATTTTTTACTAATTTATAAATTGGATTTAAAAAATATTAAATATGTTTTTAAAAATGTTGACAGTTTTCATTATTTGTGTATTGGCATATGTCTATTTTTATTTCAATTTTTGAATTTATAATATTTAATTAGTTTTATAATATTTAATTATTTATTATTTAAAATTTAGAAAATTTGTGGCGCAGACATGTGGCATTTTTTCTTCTCCTATTATATATAGATAGATTGACCCCTGAATGACCAAAATGCACTCTAAATTTGTGAGACTGTACATAATGCTTCCCCAACTCCTTACTAAGGGTTCGGTAAAGGTTTCAAAAAGAAATCATCCGGAAGCCATATCATCAAAATATTTATGGCTAACAAACACAAAAACTGAGAAAATGACCTAGATCCTATAAATTGACCCCTAAATGCCCAAAATGGACTCTCAAAATTGTGATAATCTGCCTACTTCTCACCCAACTCCCTATGTAGTATTTAGTAAATGTTCCACAAAGAAATCATCCTGAAGGCATATCACAAAAATATTAATGGACTAACACATACAAAAATTGAGAAAATCGTCTAATTCTTATAAATTTGCCCCTAAATTCCAAAAATGAACTCTAAAAACTGTGAGACTGTACGTACTACTCCACCAACACCCAATGGAGGTTTCTGTAAAGGTTTCACTAAAAAAATAGTCTGGAAGCCATATCATCAAAATAGTCATGCGCTAACACACATGAAAAACTAAGAAAATCTCCTAATTTATG
Source organism: Solanum bukasovii (assembly GCA_029582585.1). Taxonomy (NCBI): domain Eukaryota; kingdom Viridiplantae; phylum Streptophyta; class Magnoliopsida; order Solanales; family Solanaceae; genus Solanum; species Solanum bukasovii. The sequence continues at coordinate 4,311 of JAJOOI010006699.1, forward strand.
TAAATTGACCCCTAAATGTGCAAGATGAACTCTAAAAAATGTATGCTCTCCCAAATCCATATGGAGGGTCACATAATATTTTTGCTAAGAAATCATCCAGAAGCCATATCACTAAAATATTCATTGGATAACACATACGAAAAACTGAAAAAATCACCTAATTCGTGTAAACTGGACTCTAAATGCCCAAAATGGAATCTAAATTTTTTGAGACTCTACATACTACTCCCATAACTTCCTACGAAGAGTTCTATAAAGATTTCGCAAAGACATCATCCGAAACCCATATCACCAAAATATTCATGGCTATCACACACAAAAAGTAGAGAAAATCACCTAATTCCTATAAATTGGCCTCTAAAAGGCCAAAACGGACTCTAAAACTTGATAGACATTACGTACTGCTCCCTTAACACCTACAAAGGGTTCTGTAAAGTTTTCGTAAAGAAATCATTTGGAAGTCATATCACCAAAATATTCTTTGCCTAACACACAGGAAAAATTAATAAAATTTGTTAATTCCTTTTAGTTGGCCCCAAATGCCCAAAATGGACTCTAAAAACTCTGCTATTGTACTTATTACTTCCCCAACTCCCTACGGAGGATTCTATAAAAGTTTTTACCTTCAAGTTGATATTCATACTTCGATTTCTCATTAATTACCAATATCACTTTTTCATTGTTGTGTAATTTTAAAATATTGATATTGGGGCGCTTATTTGGACATGTGGTGTAAGATTTTGTTTGGTAACATGCTTTCTTTCATTGCTTTATCAATTATATAGAGGCTCTTTTTGGCTTAATACATAATTAACTTGTTAAACTTGTCAAAATATTCCATTAAGCCATTCAATCTAAATCATGTTTCAATTGACCATGCCTAATTTGAATATTTAAATAGAATATTTGACTTGTTTAAACAGTTGGTATCAAACCCTTTATTTAAGAAAAAATATTTTGAGGCTAACACACCAAAAACTAAGAAAACCGCTTAATTCCTGTAAATTAGGCCCTAAATGTCCAAAATAGACTCTAAAATTTGTGAGACAATATGTATTGCTTCCACAAAACCTTGCAAAGAATTGCGTAAAGGTTTCACAAAGAAATTGTACGAAAGCAATATCACCAAAATATCTATGGGTTAACACACATGAAAAACTGAGAAAATCACCTAAATCTTTTAAATTAGCCCCTAAATGCCCAAAATAGACTCTAAAAATTGTGAGATTGTACGTATTGCTCCCCAAACTCCCTACACAGGGTTGTATAAAGGCGTCGTAAAGAAATTATCCGATAGACATATCTACAAAATATTTATAGGCTAACACACACGAAAAACTAAAAAAAACGTCTGATTCCTATAATTGGCCTCCAAAATATCCAAAATTGATTGTAAAATGTGAGAATGTACTTAGTGCTCCCCCAACTCCCTATGGAGAGTTCCATAAAGGTTTCGAAAAGTACTTGTCAGAGAGTCATATCACCAAAATATCCATGGTCTAACACACACGAAAAACTAAGCAATTTGATTAATTCCTCTACATTGGTCCTTAAATGCCCATAATTGACTCTAAAAATTATTAGGTTGTACGTACTGCTCCTCCAACTCTCTACGGAGGGTTTCATATAAAAATCCTCCAGAAGGCATACCATCAAAATATTCATGGGCTAACACACAAAAAAAACCACCTAATTTCTATAATTGGTCTCCTAATTATTCAAAATGGATTTCAAATATATAAGACTATACGTACTTTTCCGCCAACTCCCTATGGAGAGTTCCTTAAATGTTTTGCAAAGATATTGTCCAGAAGCCATACCACAAAAATATTCATGGTCTAACACACACACAAAATTGAGCAAATCACATTATTCATGTAAATTAGCTTTAAATACTAATAATGGACTCTGAAAATTATGAGAATTTATGTTCTACTCCTCTAACTAACTACAAAGGGTTTCCTAAAGAAATCTTCTAAAAGCCATATAAAAAAAATATTCATGGCTAATACACGAAAACGTAAGAAAAATCGCCTAATTTTTGTAAACTAGCCCTAAATGTATAAAATGGACTCTCAAAATTGTGAGACTATACGTACTGCTTCCCCAACTCCCTAGGGAGGGTTCCATAAAGGTTTCGCTAAAAATATTGTCTGAAAGTGATATCACCAAAATATTCATAGGCTAACACACACGAAAAACTAATTTTTTTTGCCTAATTCTTATAAATTGGCTCCTAAATGCTAAAATGGACTGACAAATTATGAGACTGTATGTACTACTCCCCAACTCCCTAGGAAGGTTCCATAAAGGTTTCGCAATGTTCAAAAACCATATGATCAAAATATTTATGGGTTAACACACATGAAAAACAAAGAAAATCGTCTGATTCCTGTAATTGTGGCTTAAATGCCGAAATTGCACTTTAAAAATTGTAAGAATGTATGTATTGCTCCCCCAACTCCCTTCGGAGGGTTCCTTAAAGGTTCGCAAATAAATCATCCGAAAGCTATATCACCAAAATTCTCATAGGCTGAAAATCGCCTAATTCATGTAAATTGGCCCCTAAATTCCCAAAATGGACTCTGAATATTAATTAATCAACTCTTAAACTAGACATATTATTTGAATCACATTTCTTAGCTACGGTTTCTTTTCTAACCATCCTATCGTAAAATATTTTATACACTAAGATGCTTTTAATATTAATTTTTAATCTCATTTTTTAATTAAAAATAAACAGCAAAATGAGCACCTACATAATATTTCTAAATATATGGAAGAAAAAGGCAATCACATTTTTAACATTACTTTTAGTGTATCCAAAAAAAGAAAAATTTAATCTTGACATATAAATCGCATAAGGTATACATAGCAGTTTAACCGCAGTGACAAAAAGAGGAAGAAAGGGGCAAGTTATACCTGTTTCCGGGCAGTGAACATATTTGATTTGGTTGAAGGCCACGTTCGAATAACGACAAACTCGAGTAAGCTCGAAACCAAAGTTTTAGCCTTGATCGAAAGAGTACAAAAGATTATTTTTGAGAGAAGAAATCAGTGGTTCAAGGTAATATCAGGGAAAGAAAAGTATGGTTAAAATGGATGTAAGAGTTGTTATTTATAGTGGCGAACTAGGGTTCCTCTTATTGCAATTCGGGTGGGATTCAAAGGAGTAAATAGTCGTTTGAATTTTTAATCAAACCTCTACTCTTTAGCAAATAAAAAAATCAGACATATTTTGGCCTCTTCTTGACTGAATCTGTCACAATGAGAGAGAACCGAGGAGCGTTGATGGAGTTATTGAAGCTTGTACGAAAATTTAGAGGAACCTCTGTCCAAGGTGAATGATACCTGAAGCTTTAGCCATTTGAAGGGGAAGGAGTGACGAATTGATGAAAGAAAAATGACCTAATTCCTGAAAGGTCTATGTCCGAAGGAAATGGACTAAGATCCTAGATGAATCCAAGGTAGCCAAAAGGAACTGGCCCACCCTTGAACTCGACAAGTTGATGATCGTCTGGACACACCAAAGCAACCTAAACTACCCATACTCACTATCTTCCAGCTTATTGTGTCTGCCACCACATTAGCCTTACTTGGAAGGTATTGAATGGTGACATAATAATATTTAAGTAACTCTATCCATCTTTGATGTCTCAGGTTCAAGTCTTTCTGAGTGAACACATGTTGTTGATTGCGATCATCAATGAACACTTGACACTTGACTCCATAGAGATAATGTCGCCAAACTTGAGAGCAAACACTACCACTACCAACCCAAAATCATGCATCGGGTAGTTCCTCTGATGAATTTTCAATTGCCGTGAGGCATAAGATATAACATTCTTATCCTGCCTCAACACAACACCCAAGCTCGAATGTGAAGCATCACAATAAACAATGAAATCCTTACCTTCCACTAGCAATGTCAGTATAGGTGTTATGGTCAGAAGAGTCTTGAGCTTTTAGAAGCTCACTTCACATTTGTCAGTCCACTCAAAAGGCACCTCTTTTTGAGTCATCCTTGTCAAGTGCATGGAAATAGAGGAAAAATTCTTCACAAACCACCAATAGTAGCTGGAAAGCCCCACAAAACTCCTAACCTCAGTGACAAAACTAGGCCAGATCCAGTTCTTGACGGTTTCAATCATTTGGGGATCTACCATTACCCCTTCTTTTGAAACTACATGCCCCAATAAGGCAACAGAGCACAACCAGAATTCACACTTATAAAAATTTTCATACAATATATGTTTCCCAAGGACACCCAAAAAATTACGAAGATTGTCTACATCCTCTTCCTCACTCTTTGAATAGACCAATATTTCATCAATAAAGACATTACAAAGGAATCCACGAATGGTGTGAACACACCATTCATCAAACTCATGAAGGTTGTAGGTGCATTAGTCAACCCCAACGACATCACAAATAACTCATAGTGCCCATACCGAGTCCTCAACAATGTCTTGGGTATATCATTGGGCCTAATCTTTAACAGATGGTACCCAGACCTTAAATAAATTTTTCAGATTACTGATGCACCCTTCAACTGGTCAAAAATATTATCTATACGAGGCAAGGGGTACTTATTTTAAATGGTGACCCTATATAACTATCGGTAGTCTATGAACATCCTCATACTACCATCCTTCTTCTTAACAAAGAAGACAAGATCACCCCATGGGGAAGCACTAAGACGGATGAAACTCTTATCAAGGAGCTCTTGGATCTGGGTCTTAAGCTCTCTTAACTCTGTTGGAACCATGCAATAAGTAGGGATAGAGATTGGGCGAGTGCCCGGCTCCAAGTCAACACAAAAATCTATATGTCTATCTGGAGGAGTACTAGGTAAATCAGTAGGAAACACTTCCTTAGACTAGACACTACAAAAATACACTCAATATAGATGGGGACTCTGCCTCGACATCATAGATATGAGCCAAACATACCAAACAACCCTTCTAGACCAAATGAGTGATATGATCTTAGCTGGCTTATGTTTGGATACCCCTCCCACTCTAACATTTCCCTACCCGGGATCTTTAGAGTCACAATCTTAGCATTATAATTAAGCACAACATAATAGGGGGACAACTAAGTCATCCTAATATTACATCAAAGTCAGTCATATCCAAAAGAACCATTTCGGTCGAAGTCTGAAAACCTATACACATGACAGAACAAGCACGATCGACATGGGTGACTACGACAGACACTCCAACCGGGGTAGAAACATTGATGGGTACATCAAGCACATCACAAATTGCATCAAATCTAAAGGCAAACTGTACTGATACATAAGAGTAAGTAGAACCTGGATCAAACAAAACAATAGCCATCCGGTCACAGACAAGGACAAAAAAACTAAGCCCTGTTATCTTGGCGGGAAACCTCTCTGTCTAGTTGGTAAGAAGGCGATGTACAAGGGCGATTGGAGAATCACCGACCTATTGGAGAAGCGTGACTTACCTCGCTGAATTACCCCAAAGACGAAATTTTGAAAGGGTATAAAATGATTTTTGGAAAAGAGAAAAGGCATCCAAACATTGTGAAAACTGAGACTTAGAACAAAAACACTGTTCTTATTTAGTTTGTAAGCATTTTTCAAGTAGATTTCGTATTGGGTTTTGTAATTGAAGCTACATTGAATCATTTTAAGAGTTTGGAGATCAATACCCAGCCATGGAGAATGTAATAGGTATTGAATTCTTACTTTATATGATGAATAGCTAAAACCCCTATTCTTGGGGGTTTGACCATGTGACTAGTTGTTTAATTTAGTTAATGGGTGTTAGGGATTATTGATTTTTGTGGTGTTTTGAAGTGGGTCTGATTTATAGTTGTTGATGAATTCGAATGTTTGTTTCAATTCTAACTTAGTATTTGATTCTTGCTTGAGAGAGAAGTGTAAAACTAAAGTTGAAAATCAGCGTTCATAGTGATTGGATTATTGTGGGTTCAGCTCGATAGAATGAATTTTAAGCTCAATTATGCCTATCTATCTCGAGAGAGAGTAGATAAAGTGAGGTCGTGGGCTATTTATAGTGTTAAGCTTGTAGAGGTTCTAGAGAACTCTCTTGAATCATAATAGTTATTTGAGAGAAAGCTAGTACATCAAAGTTCCAGCCTACCCGCTAAGATTTAGCAACTTTGAGTAATTCCCGATCACCCATTTAGTGAAATTGACAATTAGTTGGTCATCCCCTCAAGTGTCCCTTAATTACTTGGCTAAATCCCTATTGTTCATAACAGTTTTAGTTGCTAATTGACATACCTTTCCCTTTACCTCATATTCGTGTCACCTTTTTACTTATCTAATTGAATTCGACAATTTCTATTCCTATAACCGAGTAGAGCATATTTATGACTTCGTAATTGAATTCAAACTTGTACCGCTCCCCGTGGGTTTGACCACCACTCTTCATTGGGTTTTATACTAGATTACGATCGCTTACACCTAGTGTTGGATGAGGTGTAGTTGAGCGTTAATCAAAATGGCACCGCTGCCCGGGAGTGGTGTTTAGAATTTTCTTATTGAAGTTTGAATTGTGATCTCTTTGTGTTATAGTTGAATCGACGTACCTTTTTGTTACGAGTTGTTGTGATCAGGTGATAAGATGAGTGCAAATGAAAGCACCGTGAGCCAACTTGGTCACCAACATGATGGTGGTGATCTCTTTCACGGAAATGAAGCTCTATTGGGGGGCGTAGGTTCTATTCGCCTACCTCCGGTTATGGATTATGCTGCATTCCATGTGACAAACACAATGTTGCAACTCTTGCAATCTAAAGGCATATTTGGGGGCCTGGATCATGAGAATCCCCATGTGAATATTCAGAACTTTGTGGAGATATGTAGTCCATTCTCACTCAAGAATATTTCACAAGAATCAGTTCGACTCCGGTTGTTCCCTTTCTCTTTAATGGGGGAAGCAATCAAGTTGTTAGCAGGGCTACCGAGAGACTCCATTTAATCATTGGAAGAGTTTACCAAGGCATTTTACATAAGATTCTTTCCACTTACAAAAATGGCGTAATTGCGCGACAATATCCAAAACTTCAAGCGAGTAGAAGGAGAATCGATTCATGAAACTTGACTGAGATTTCAAAAGTTGCTACTACAGTGTCCTACTCATGGGCTTCCGGGAAATGTGATACTTCAATATTTTTAATGGTGTTTAGATGCAGTGAACAAAGGAGTAGCTGATCAGCTGTCCCGATGAGGGATAATGTTACAACCATTTGAGGTAGACTCGTCCCTTCTTGATGAAATGAAAAAGACCACTCAGGCATAGCACACTCAAGAGGACCAAGTGTCTCCCTTAAATATTAGGATGACAAAAGATCAACTTGATAAGGAGAAATAGACGGATGAGAATATTAGAAAAATGATATCCCAAATGGATTTGTTACAAAAAAAGTGCTAGAAAAGGTTGGTGAACCCAAAGAAGTTAGAAGAGTGTATAGACTTGAGGAGGGTTCTCACCCGAGCTATTTAAAGTCGGGTGGGAATCAAGGTTGGAACTTGGATAAGGAAGAAAAGCAGAGACAATACTATCACGATTGGACTGAACAAAATGACCCTTGGAGGAAAGAAGATAGTCATGAGGAGTACCATACGCAATCAAGTGATAGCCCAAGATCTAAGGGTAGTTCGGGTAACCTACGAGTGGATGAATTGTTGTTGCGTATCCTAGATAAGGTTGAAGGATCCGATGACATGCTTAAGGAAATAAAAGCTGATTTATCAGCATTGAATAATAGGGTAAATTCTCACACGGATGCAATCAAACAACTTGAGGGTCAACTGAGCCAACTTCCATCACAATTAGAATCCAAGGTATTTGAAAGGAGTGAAGATGTGTGCAACAATATTGACAAAGATTTGACCGTTATAACTCAAAGCGGAAAGATAGCAGTGGGTAATGTGAAGGGTAATAATGGGATGGACGCTCATGAAGAAGAGAAAGACATTGATGAGTAAGAGAGCCCCTTTCAAGCACCGGAAAGTTATATGCTCAAAGAGAAGGAGGAAAGTCCTAAGGAAAGTCCCACCGAAGAGTCGCAAAAAGCCAAAGAAAAGGTGACATCAACTCCAAAGGTAGTGCTACCTCTTCCCAAAATAGCTCCTCCATTTCCTCAACGTCTCAAAACAAAAAAGAAGAAGAAAAGTTCAAGAAATTCCTATCCGTGTTCAAGACACTTTCTATAAATCTTCCTTTAGTGGAAGCATTATTGGAGATGTCGAGATATGCAAAATTCATGAAGGAGCTGGTCACTAAAAAGACAAGCATGGACTTCGAAACAATTGAAGTTTCTCATAATTGTAGTGCTATTATGACTAGAAATGTGATTACAAAGAAAGAGAATCTGGGAGTATTCACTATCCCATGTACCATTGGTATGCTTCAATTTGCTAAATCCTTATGTGATTTTAGGGAAAGTATAAATTTGATGCCCTATGCAATCCTTAAACAACTTGGGTTGGGCGAACCAAAATCCACAACAATGCGACTTCTTATGGCGGACCGGTCGATCAAACACCCCGTTGGAATACTCTATGACATATTGGTGAAGGTTGATCGATTTATTTTCCCAGCTGATTTAGTTATTCTTGATTTTGAGATTGATGCTGAAGTTCCCATTATTTTGGGTAGACCATTTTCAGTAACCGGAAGAACTCTAGTGGATGTTGAGAGTGGGGAGTTGAAGTTCTGGGTAAATGAAGAAGAGGTCACTTTCAACGTGTGCAAATCAATGAAGCAACCTAATGATATTCATGTAGTTTTAACGATTGGTGTGATTGTTGAAGCACTGGCTAGTGTGAGTGAAATGATGTGTATAGGTGAACCTCTACAGGTCGTTCATTTGAATTATGATGCAACCGAAGTTTAAGGGAATGATGAAGTGGTTGCTGCCCTATTGGGACTAGGTGAATACTCAAGGAACCTATTGAAGCTAGACATTGATCTAAAGAATCGAGAAACTCCTCCCGCTCAACCATCCATGGAGGAACCTCCAAAGCTTGAGTTGAAAGTGCTCCCCGCTCATCTTCGGTATGCATTCTTGGGGGTGAATAATACCTTGCCCGTTATCAATGCAGTGGACTTGCTTGAGTGGCAAGTGAAATTGCTTATTCAGGTGTTGAAACAGTACATCAAGGCAATAGGATCGACTATCGTTGATATTATAGGCATTTCACCCAGTATTTGCACACACAAAATTCATTTGGATGGCAAGTGCAAACAAAGTATTAAGAATCAAAGAAGATTAAACCCACCTATGAAAGAGGTGGTGAAGAAAGAAATCATTAAATGGCTAGACATAGACGTGGTGTACCATATTGTGTATAGACAATGGTTAAGTCTGGTACAATATGTACCCAAGAAGGGAGGCATTACAGTGGTCCCAAATGAGAAAGGAGAACTTATCCCCATGAGGCTTTTTACCGATTGGAGAGTATGCATTGATTATCGGAAGCTAAATTCTTGGACTGATAAAGATTATTTTCCAATGTCCTTTATGGATCAAATGCTTGATAGACTTGCGAGACGTGGATGGTACTGTTTCTTGGATGGCTACTCCGGGTACAAACAAATCTCTATTGCACTAGAAGACCAAGAGAAAACACTTTCACATGTCCCTATGGGACTTTCGCCTTCAAGAGGATGTCGTTTGGATTGTGTAATGCTCCAGTGACATTTCTATTGTCGCTGACATGGTGGAAGACTCAATGTAAGTGTTCATGGATGATTTTTGGGTTGTAGGTGACTCATTTGAGACATGTTTGGCGCATCTTGGGCGAGTCCTTCAAAATTGTGTAGGAACCAACTTAGTCCTGAATTGGGAAAAATGTTATTTCATGGTCAAGGAAGGAATAGTCCTAGGTCACAAAGTGTCACAGAAGGGATTGGAGGTTGACAAAGCAAAGATCGAGGTTATTGAAAAGTTGCCACAACCTATTTGTGTTAAATGCATTCAGAGTTTTCTGGGCCATGCAGGGTTCTACCGAAGATTCTTTAAAGATTTTTCAAAAACTGCACATCCATAGTGTAAGCTATTGGAGAAAGAGGAGAAATTTCTTTTTGATGATGCTTGCTAAAAAGCTTACGAGTGTTTTGAAGGAAAAACTAATCTCGACCCCGGTGATCATTAGCTCGGATTGGTCTGAACCATTTGAGGTAGTGTATTATGCAAGTGGGACCGCTCTAGGGGCCATGTTAAGGCAATAGCGCAACAAGCTCTTTCACCTAATTTATTACGCCAGCAAGTCTCTAAACGGAGCACTACTGAACAAGAGTTATTAGTTGTAGTTAGCATTTGAGATGTTTTGGGCATACTTGTTGGGCACTAATTAAAGTGACAGTTCATACTGATCATGCAGCATTACGGTATATAATGGCAAAGAAAGATGCTAAGCCGAGATTGATCAGGTGGGGCTTGTAGTTGCAAGAGTTTGATTTTGAAGTAAAAGATCGAAAGGGGTGTGAAAATCAAGTGGCAGATCATTTATCGCGGTTAGAAACCAAAGATACCAACCCCAAAGAAAGGGATATTGTGGTTGAATTCCCAGACGAAACAGTGATGAGGCTGACCCAAAGCAACATCCCTTGGTATGCTGATCTTTCTAACCATGTTGTATGTGGAATTATGCCGGAGGATTTGAACTCCTATCAGCAGAAGCGGTTCTTGTTTGATGTAAAGAAATATTTCTGGGATGAACTATATCTTTGTAGAGAATGTGCACACCATATCATTCGTCGATCGTACATGATGAAGAAGTCAATGCCATTCTTAATGCGTGCCATACATCAGCTGTCGGTGGACATCACAATGGATGCGAACAGCAACAAAAGTGCTTCAAAGTGGTTACTACTAGCCATCTCTATACCGAGACGCGCATGACTTTGTGAAACAATGCATCTTGGGCCAAAAATAAGGTGGGGTATCAAGAAAGCATGTATTGCCTCTTAATCCTATCTTAGAAGTGGAGTTGTTTGATGTTTGGGGTATTTATTTCATGGGGCCGTTTATGAGTTCTTTTGCCACAAATATATTTTGATGGCAGTTGATTGCGTGTCCAAATGGGTCAAAGGTATAGCATTTCCCAACAATGAGGGCAAGAGTGTGGTACAATTCTTAAAGCGATATATTTTTGCACGATTCGCCACCCCATGAGCTATCATCAGTGATGTAGGATCTCATTTTTGCAACCTGATGTTTGCCTTGTTGTTATGAAAATATGGGGTAAAGCATAAAGTTGCAATGCCAAAGCATCCAAAAAAAAGGTCAAGTGGAAGTTTCAAACTGAAAGATTAAAAGCATTTTGGCAAAAATGGTGAATGCAAATCGGACGGATTGGTCTCGCAAATTTGATGACGCTCTATGGGCATATCGAACTGCGTTCAAAACACCAATTGATATGTCACCATACCATTTGGTGTTCGGAAAGTCTTGTCATCTACCAATTGAGCTTCAGTACAAAGCTTTATGGGCGTTGAAAATGCTAAACCTGAATTGGGAAAAGGCTGCAAAAGGGAGAGTAAACCAACTCCACGAGTTGGAGGAATTCCGGTTGAGAGCATATGAAATGTCAGCCCTGTATAAGGATAAGATGAAGCGGTGTCACGACGCCAAAATCCTTGAACGTGAATTTTAAGTCGGTGACTTTGTGTTGCTCTCCAATTCTCGGTTGAGACTCTTTCCCGGTAAACTTAAGTTAAAGTGGTCGGGTCCATTTAAGGTAACCCGAGTGTTCACAAATGGGGCAATTGAAATTGAAGGAAAAGAGGATCCAACTTTCAAGGTGAATGGGTAGTGCCTGAAGCTATATTTTGGAGAATATAATGAGATTTCGGTACTCGAAGTGGTGTATTTGGAAGACGCTTGAAAGCATTTCCACGTCATACCACGACGCTAAATAAGGAGCTTCATGGGAGGCAACACAAGCATTAGTTGTTTTTGAATAATGTGTGCTGAATGTGCAGGTATAGGTGATTCTGCGATGGCATGAACATTTTCAGGGAGCCGCCAAGTGGACTCGGCGGTTGCGACTTGGCTCACCTTCTTGGCATCAAGCGAGGGTTGCAGTTCTGGAATATTTGGCGAAGTATCCAAACCACTCAATGATGAGCTGAAGAAATTAGGCGAGTCTGACTTCCACCACCCTTCGCATTATCCTGAAGGGTCGGTGTTCTGGAAAATTTGGCGACGATCTACGCACGCTGGGCGATGCACCAATGCTGTTCGGCGTACCCGATTTGAATCCCCTTTTGGTCTCAACTGGAGAGTTAGTGTTCTGGATGTTTCGGCGAGATAAATACAATTAGGCAGTGCGCCAAAGGGTTCGGCGGTCTCCACCTCACTTTGCCGAATGGCCACATAGTGAAGAATCCTCCTAACCCTGTTCTGTAACACCCCGTATGCTAGAAAACCAAAAGTGCAGAATTTTAGAAGTTGCAGGTGCCACCTATGAACTGTAGGGTGAACCACGAACCGTAGGGTGACCCATGGACCATAGGTGAGGTCTTTGGTTAGCCACTTGCGGCCCTCCCCAGAAACTCAGAAAAAAATGGTCTAAGGGTCGACCTATGGCCGAACCTACAAACCGTAGGTCATACCACAGGCCGTGGTCCTAGTCCGTGGATCAAGACCCCCAGAACCCCCTCTCTGAAGGAAGTTGACTATTGACAGGACAAATTGTAGGTCAGTCGATGGTCCGTCGGTTGGCCGCAACAACGTTTAATTCAGGGTCGTTTAGGTCTTTTCCCTATGCATTGGACACCTAAACTACGTCGTTTAATCCTTAAACTACCTCGTTTAATCCTTAAACTACCTCGTTTAATCCTTAAACTATGTTGTTTTGATCAGCTTTGTCCTAGTAACTAAATAAGAACTTACCTTAGTCAAGTCATTCTAAAAAATTCATCCAATTTGAACGAAAAAGAGAGAGTCGACTAACCCTCTCCAAGGACGAAGCAAGGTTTCCTTTAGTTCCAGCCCCGAAATCGAAAGATTTCTCTGTGAAATTCATCACCAGGTATGTGGGATTTCACTAGTGGGTTCCTTTCACCCATTAGGTCACTAGAATTCAGTCAGATTCTTGATTCTCTATATCACGTTTAGACATAGGTTTTCTTGAACTTTAGAAAAGTTTTGTCATTCAGCTGTTAGACTAATCCTAATAAGATTATCAAGTTTTTGAGGAATTGTTGCTTACATTCTTTGCATTCAACTCAGAACCCTAGTTGTGTAGATTCGTTTAGTTCATGAATTACAATTGTTAGGTTAGCTTATTCAGATATTCATGCTCTAGTTAAGAATATTTCATATTCAGTACATTAATATTGCATTTTCAGTTAGCATGTCAGTATTTGAGCTATTTAGTATTACAGAAATTCAGTTATAATGTGTTAGTTGCATATTCAGTTGGGAGTAGGCTTAACATCGAGTGGACTAGGGTCAGCCACCCTCATATTCCAGAACTACGTGCCCCCGTAGGTTAAGTCCCCTCTTTGGGCATAATATTTAGTGATCCCACTAGTCATGCCTTTATACCCCTTTAAAGGTATATTGGGTCCTCTCGATGGGGAATATACATCGGACTCCACATATAGCTCTCGTGGTTTTATGTCGGTTAATAGTAGTGATGCTTATCGTGACCAACGACACTAACCTACGGTACGAGTGTCTACGATCGTCGATAATATAGTAACCCAACCAAGGGTTGGAGTCGTGTCCCAATGGAGTGGTTTCGAGAATTAGTAGAAAAATAAAATTCAGTTCTAACTAGTCATAGCTAAAGACATTAACGATTAAAAACATTGTAAATTAAAGAGGACAGAAAAGTGTCAATTAACAATGGGGGTTTTAACACAATTAAGCAATAATAGTAGAAATAACAAAGAAAATCTAACAATGAGAGGGGGATTCTTGGGATGTGACCGGAATACGGGTTAATCTAAATTATTGGGTACGTGCTTTCGATAGAAAATTTGTAGAATAATAGTGACTAGGCTAAGCTATATGTGGGAATAAATTCTCTCTCGAGCAACTTACCCCGTTTCAAATGGGTTCCTCTCGGACACCCACTTGTCTCATGAAGGCTAGCCTACGCCTTACCCCACTCACTCTCTCGAGCTGAGTGTTAGGATATGGGACTAGGGCTTACCCTCTCGGGTTGAACCTCATGTCAACCCACTCCTTAGGCCATCAGTCTAGCGGTCTTGGTTTCACGACCTCTCTCTCGCAAGCCGAAAACACATGGGTGGTTTTGTATTTGCAACTACAAACCCATTAAATTAAACCACAACCACTAGGTGAAATCACCATTAAAATACATCTAACCTATGAGTAAGCAAGACCCAACAACAATCTTAACTCTTATTCGCTAAATCACACCCCAAGAATTTGGGGTTTTTAGCCACATATTAAGAGATAGAAATTTATACCTGAATGAGCTTGAATTCAAATGGGTATGAAGATTTAAGTCTTGTTACAGGCCAAGAATGAAGAATCCAAGAGACCCAAGTCCAAATCCTTAGAGATGAAACCTTCTTCTTCTTCAAGTTTCAAAACCCTCTATAACTCAGAGCAAAAATAAAAAGTACAACAAATAATATGAAAATTATAATAATTGTTCCACTTTTTAAAAACTAGTAAAGAGCTAGTATTTATAGATTCAGAAAATAGTGCTGTGGTAGATCGTTCGGCGGGGTTAGTCGCAATCGTCGAATGACTCGGTGATTCTCCCTTTTTCTGGTTCATCGCCTTTTGTTTTTTGCCTTCAGCGTGTTTGTGTCCTGGATCATTGGGCGGTATATCTCTGCTTCGCGGAACTGATCGATGACATGCCAACTGTTCCTTTCATCGCCTTTTGATCCACTTCCTTCAGGGCTTCGCGTACTGGAACAAAGGGAGAGTGCGTCCCTTCGGCAATTCGCCAAGTGTGATTGGCGAAGCTCAGGCTTCAACTTTTACGTTGTTTTCAGTTTTTTTGTTCCTTTTTGCGTCTAAGTGTCCATGCTTCCACTAAGGCTTCAAATACTTGAAACTTAAGAGTTTTCATCAGATATTAAGATAAAATAAGCATTTGAGGAAACTATTTCTATTAAAATAAAGTTCTAAATGAGTCCAATTTGTGGACTTATCAACACCCCCAACTTAAACTTTTGCTTGTCCTCAAGTAAAACTCAAGTTCAGCAGTTCAAATAGGATGTCTCAAATAGTGCTACACAAGACTAAATCATGAACATACACAACAAGACTCAAATTACTCATGCATAGATCAATTCTGTACTCAAAGATTCAAGTTGTGACACACCATGACCAAAGATTCTCATGCTCGCAATACTTGCTACTAATGCAAGTTCAAGCTCAACAAAAGTATCTAAATGCCCTCACACAAATAATGATTCCATATTCACACACATAAGTTAATCAATTTAAGATCAGGAATCAGATGCAACGCTCACACTCAAAAAGAGGAACACAATGCATGCTTTCACCCATAGGCTTACTTGTATTTTCCAATCAACATTTGTTTCAGCTCACTCAAGATCAAAAAGGTCTTTTCAAGGCTTGTAATGGGGATGAGTGCATATGTATGGTCATTTAGGCTCAGTGAATTTCCTCATGAAATGTTGTATTCTCAAGGCATCCCCTTCTTTTCCTTTATCAATTCTTTTTCTAGTGCTTCTAAGTCATCTTTTTATTCACCTCCATGGATTTCTTAGAAACCCAATTTCTTTTATACTTTTATTCCACAACCTTTTTTTTAAGGGTTTCCATTGTTCCGCAACACCATGTGTTAAGGGAGAACTTTCTTTCACTTCTTAACTTCTTCTTTTCCTTTTCACCACACACCCAACTTAGGCTTTTGGCCTATGTTGACTATTCACTAAACCACAAATCAAGATGATTATAGGTAGTGGGTCAAGTAAGGTCTAGAGTTCATCAAGGTTCTTCCTTTCATGACCCGAGAGCACCCCCTAGTCGTAACATGGAATACTTGACCCCGAAGGGGTCTTATACAAGCCCTTAGCATAATCATCATTGCATAAAGACATTGAAGAATGCGGAATTTAAAAACTTTTCATAATCAATGTCAAAGTCTTTCATAATAGAAAATAGAGTGTCTAGACATCGTCTCAATCACCATCTAAGTACAACATAGAAGTCTCAAATAGGGAACTTAGCCCTTTACAATGAAATTGTCTTATAAAAGGAAGTACATAGAAGTCTATTACAATAGAAAGAAACATAAGTGGCATCATGTTGTCCTCGGAACATGATGACATACCAAAGTCTTGGAGAATGCAATCCAAGTCTTCACTTCTTCACAATGAGGACCTACTATGCAGAACCTACACTTATTAAAAATAGAAGAAATATGGGTTAGCACAATCAATTGCACTAAGCATGGAAGCCATGCAATTAAAACCATTTAAAACATGCATAAACGGGACCTTTGTTGAAAACATGCTATTTCAAGTTTAAAAGCCAAAAATACATATTCAAGTAAGGCATAGCCAATCCATAGCATAAGATAAAGAGATTCATAACTATAAGAAACATCATACTTAACCATAGTTCATATCTTACATGTTTGAGTTCAATTAACATCATACCATAAAGACACCACCCATGACCCCCTTTTCAAGTCCACTTGTGCAATGTATATATGAAGTCCCATACCCTCATATATACTACGTAGAACCATCAACAAGACACAAGTGTAGTCACATACATAGTCGTCATCATAATGGGTGAATTCATCTTAACATCATTCATAGGTTGCCATACATAAAAGACTCATACAAGAACCCCTCAAAGAACCCACTTGTGCAATGTCTAGGAAAAGTCCCATACCCTTACCTAGACTAAGTAGTACCCCTCAAGAAGCCCTAGTTAGAGTTCATAATCATCTTCATAGGTCATATTCATTTCTTAGTTAATATCATTAATCATAGGGAGATTAGCAATAACCAACATAGACCATGTGATCTACATGGAATCCAGTGTTCTACTCCCACACTGAAAAAAAAGTGTTCCACTTGCCAAGGTAGAACTAACATAATAGCTATCTAGGTGGATCCACTAAGCTAAAACCTATGGGGGCACGTAGTTATGGGATATGGAGATTGCTACTAGAAATCGTATACTACTAACGTGCGGGTTTCCATCTCATGAGACACCGTAATGTGAACCCAACTTACTAGCGTGAAGGAACCCATCTCATATCATATCCACTCGGTGATAAGCACAATTCACTTTAAGTAACATTAAGCCTTTACTTAAGTTTATAGTTCATAGGGGAGTGCCCTTAGGCCATTCATCCCAAAATATATCATATTAGCTTATGGACTCATTAGGTGAGAAAACCTTTCATCCTAAGAGTCAGGAAAATGTGAGAATGTTCCCTCATATCATAGTCATATAGTGTTTATGAGAATTACCTTCCATCCCACATACTAACACTATGATAATCATATCGTAACATACATGTTCATATCATAACATAACATACATATTCATATCATAGCATAACATACATGTTCATATCATAGCATAACATACTTGATCATATAATAGCATAACATAGTTGATCATAGTTAGGGTTGTGGGGAAAGGATTCATATCTCAACACCACAATTCAATACAAGAACAATTCATCATATTGAGAATCCTCATTCATAGCCCTCAAGGCTTACTTCAAGATACAACCCTAATTTCTTAACATTCATACTTCATATAGGGTAAAATTAATATACAATAATGAATTACATGTAAACATACTAGATTCCCAACCTTCATTCATCATTCACAACATACTAGGGTTTAGATTTGAGAAAGAGGGGAAAATCATAGGGCTTGTGGGGAATTGCTCAAAAACTATAAACATTCCATAAATTCATCCACAAACCTTCATATATAATAATAAATAACCATTATAGATCAATGGAAACGATTTTAGAAAGAGACCCACGAATTTGAGTGAAAACCTAGAAATTGGGGAACTTTGAAATCCAATTTTGAGAGGGCCTCTTGAAGAAAAGATCCCAAGAGTGAAGAGCATCCATACCTTAGTAAATTAATTCAGAATTGATGGAGGAAGTCGATATCTTGGTGACCTAGATGAACCTTGAACTCCTTCTTCAATGGTGTTCTTTGGAGAGAAGATTTTGAGAGAGAGAAGTTATGTTTTGATGTTTCAGTTGGGGGTTTTGTTGAATGACTTAAAGTCTTAGGGTTAGGGTCTTATAGTTAGGTTTTGAAAGGTAATTATTTAACTAACCACCCCTATTAAACCCTAATTAAATAACTAACTAAAACTAAGACCCCTAACTTAAAAACTAAAATCCTAAAACTGGCAGCACTTACGAGACCTCCACCTACAGACCGTAGGTGGAGTGATGGCCCGTCCTATGCACTCCGTCGTTTGGGACTGAGGGCTCCCTTTTGGGAGCCAAATTTCCCACGACTAAGTATGGACTTACGACCATGACTTAAGGTCCGTAGACCAGTCTACTGGCCGTAAGTCTTGGTCTCGTCGTTTGCTGCTGTTTGACAGCTTTGGGGGTCAAATGTTGGGTCCTCCTCAAGGACCCCTAGGGTGTTCCTTGGGGGGTCGTACCCATACGTTTGGACCCTAAAAACTTAGTTCTACTTATATAAACCCTTTTTACAAGATTTAGTTCTCATACGCCGCTCAAAAACCTCTTTACAAGGCCTAAGATCACACTAGATTCAAGTTACTAGCTTAGGACTGTTGGTTTAAAGTTTCTGCTTAGTTGGGTGTCTTGGTTGACATTCGGGGACGAATGTTCCCAAGGGGGAGATAATGTAACACCACCCCAGAAGCAAACAAAATACCAAAATGTTCAAAACCTTTAATATGCACAATTCACGATAAGCACTTATTTAAAGGAGAAAACTTCAACTCCAATTAAAGTCATATCAAAGCAATATAAGGAGGTAGGAGCTCCATTTACCAACTCAATTAAGCATGGAATTCATCATATATCATGTTTATAGGAGGAACTACCTTCTCCACTCAAATGACAAGTTCAAGATCACCATATGGATTCAACAAGTCACTTCAAAACACAATTTAGCACATTTATCAATTCACCTCATAAGTAAAATATGCAATTATCATCTTAGTCAAGCAATTCAACAAGAGTGACATATAATTCATGAAAAACTCAAATTATGCAATACATGCTTTTCCACATGGACTCACACCACATAAGGAAAAATCATGGCCAATGCTCATACAATACACATAACTCCTAATTCACTACAACTCAAGAGAAACTACTTACCTCAAGTTTGAATAGGAGGAGGAGGAAATAGATGAGGATAACGGGACATCATATCGGCCTCGGCCTCCCATGTAGCACTCTCAACTAGATGGTTCCTCCACAACACTTTAACTGAAACTACTTCCTTGTTTCTTAACCTTTTCACTTGACAGTCCAAGATTTCAATTGAGACCTCTTCATAGGAGAGTTTATCATCAACTCCTAAACCTTCTAAAGGAAGGATGGATACCGAATCACCAATGCACTGTTTGAGCATGGAAACATGAAACACCGGGTGAACCGAAACCAATTCACTAGGTAGGTCTAATTCATAAGTAACCTTCCCCACTCTTTTCAAGATTTGATATGGGCCCACATACAGGGGACTTAGCTTTCCCTTCTTATCGAATCTCATCACACCTTTCATAGGTGAGATTTTCAAGTAAACCCAATCACCAACATCAAATTCTAGATCCCTTCTTCTAACATCGTCATAAGACTTTTTCCGACTTTGGGCCGTCTTCAACCTCTCTCTAATGAGTCAAACTTTTTCAATGGCCTCATTAACTAATTCGGGACCAATTAGAGAAAATTCACCCACTTCAAACCACCCAATCGGAGATCTACACCTCCTACCATACAAGGCTTCAAATGGTGCCATGGCAATACTTGAGTAGTAGCTATTATTGTAGGCAAACTCAATCAATGGGAGATGAAAATCCCAACTACTTTTGATGTAAAATACACATGCCCTTAACATATCCTCTAAAGTTTGAATGGTGCGTTCCACTTGACCATCCGTTTGAGGAAGAAAGGTCGTGCTAAGCTTGACCTTAGTACCAAGCCCCTTTTGGAAAGCCTTCCAAAAGTGTGAAGTAAATTGAGCACCCCGATTCAAAATGATAGATAAGGGAACCCTGCAATTTTACTATCTCATCTATGTAAAGCTTGGAAAAATCTTCCGCCGAGAATGAAGTTTTAACGGGAATAAAGTGGGCTGATTTTGTTAACCTATCAACAATGACCCAAATCTAATCATATTGCCTCCTAGTACGAGGCAAACCCACTACAAATCCATATTCACATCCTCCCATTCCAAGTAGGAATATCAATATTTTGAGACATGCCTCCCGGTTTCATATGTTCGGCTTTGACTTGTTGGCAATTTGGACATTTGGCTACAAAACTCGCTATATCCTTCTTCATGCCACTCCACAAATAGACTTCCCGTAGGTCACAGTACATCTTGGTGGCTCCCTGATGAATCGAATACCGCAAACCATGAGCCTCTTACAAAATTTGCTCTTTCAAGCCCTCAATATCTGGAACACATAGACGACCTTGGTACCTTTCTGAAATGACTTCCAGAAATGAGAGGTAAACTGAGGACCTCTATCTGAGATGATAGACAAAGGAACCCCATGCAACCTGACTATCTCCTTAATGCAAAGCTTGGCGTAGTCCTCCGCCAAATTTGTAGTCTTAACAACCAAAACGTGCGCAGACTTAGTGATTCTATCAACAATCACCCAAATGGAGTTATGCTGTCTGCGAGTACGAGGTAAACCTGTAATGAAGTCCATGTTGATCACTTCCCACTTCCAAGTAGGAATGTTGATATCTTGAGTCATACCTCCTTGTTTCTAATGTGCTACCTTCACTTGCTGCCAATTAGGGCACTTAGCCATAAAATCTGCTATAACCCTTTTCATACCATTCCACCAAAAGACTTCCCGCATATCACCGTACATCTTAGTGGCGCCTGGATGAATAGAATGTCTAAAATTATGGGCTTCTACAAGTATCTGTTGTCTCAACTCACCCACCTTAGGAACACATAATCGACCCTGATAGCAAAGCACACCATCTCTCCCTTTAGAGAAAACCTGAACTCTCTGCTGATGGACTGCACCATTTAGTTGAAGCAATATTGGATCACTGTCTTGCTTTTCCTTAACCTCCGCTACCAATGAAGATTTTGTCCCATTCTGAACTGTTACACCACCATATGATATGCTCATAAGACGAACTCCTAAGCGAGCAAGTCTGTGAACATCCTTTGCTAGTTCCTTTCTTTCTTCCTCAACATGTGCTACACTACCCATAGATAGTCTACTAATAGCATCTGCTACTACATTGGCCTTACCAGGATGGTAATGCACACTCATATCATAATCCTTGAGGAACTCAAGCTATCTCCTCGGGAAAATATTCTACTCTTTCTTGGTGAACACATACTGAAGGCTCTTATGGTTTGTGAACACATCTACATGAACACCATACAAGTAATGCCTCCAAATCTTAAGTGCAAACACCACTGCTGCAAGCTCGAGGTCATGAGTTGTATAGTTCTTCTCAAGCACCTTAAGATGTCTAGAAGCATCAGCTATAATCTTACCTCATTGCATCAACACACAACCTAGGTCGACTCTGGATGGATCACGATAGATAACATAACCGTCTGAACCCTCTGGTAGAGTCAAAATAGGAGCTGTAGTCAACCTAGTTTTCAACTCTGCAAAGCTTTTCTCACATTTGTCTGACCACTGAAACGTAACCTTTTTTGCATTAACTTAGTCAATGGACAAGCTATGGAGAAAATCCTTCCACGAACCTTCTGGAATAACCAGCTAGACCTAAGAAACTTTTGATATCTGTAGGAGAGGTAGGTCTGGACCATTGTTTCACTGCTTCTATTTTCTGGGAATCCACTCGGATCCCTTCGCTAGACATAATATGACAAAAAGGAAAGCAACATATTTCAACCAAAACTCACTTTTGTAAAACATAGCGAATAATTGGCGATCTTTGAGAGTTTGCAGGACAACCCTTATATGATTCACATGTTCTTCTTCATTCCTAGAGTAAATGAGGATATCATCAATAAAGAAGATAATGAACCAGTGCAAATACTGGTTGAAAACTCTGTTAATCAAATCCATGAAAGCTGGAAGAGCATTGTTTAGTATAAATGACATAACTACAAATTCATAATGACCATACCGAGTTCTGAAGGATGATTTCGGGATGTCACCATCTCTGACTCTGAGCTGATGATAATCGGATCTGAGGTCTATCTTTGAGAAATTACTAGCACCCTAGAGTTGGTAAAACAAGTCATCAATCCTGGGGATAGGTTACTTATTCTTGATTGTGACGTTGTTCAACTGCCTATAATCGATGCACATTCTGAGAGAATCATCTTTTTTTTTCACAAACAACAATGGTGCACCCCATGGGGAAATAGTAGGTCTGATAAAGCCTTTATCTAGAAGGTCTTTCAACTTCTCTTTCAATTCCTCAAGCTCAGCTGGAGCCATTCTATAAGGAGGAATACAGATAGGCTGGGTTTCTAGAAGGAGATTAATCCCAAAGCCGATTTCCCTTTTAGGATAAACTCCAAGAAGATCTTCTGGGAACACTTCTGGGAACTCATTAACTACTGGAACTAACTCAAGAGTTGAGGTTTTGGAGCTTGAATCCTTAACCCGAATTATATGATAGAGATAACCCTTAGAAATCATCTTACTGGACTTTAGTTAAGAAATGAAACGACCAATAGGCGCTAAGCTACTACCCTTCTATTATAAGATTTGTTCGTCTGGAAACTGAAAATGAGCAATCCTAGTTCTACAATCGATGAGGCATAACATGAATGCAACCAATCCATGCCTAGAATGACATCAAAGTCTACCATTACTAACTCTACAAGATCTGTTGAGGTGACCTTCTGAGAGATTGTGACAGGGCAATTTCTGTATACCCATCTAGCTATAACTGGGTCACCGACTGGAGTAGAGACTAAGAAGGGTTCTGAGAGAGTTTTTGGACTAACATTACAATTGAATGCTACATAAAGAGTTACAAAGGAAAGAGTAGCCCCTGGGTCTAACAATGCATAAACATCTAAGATAAAGACTCGTAACGTACCAGTAACTACATCAGGAGAATCTTCCTGATTTTGGCGAGCCTACAGAGCATACAACCTATTTTGGCGTTGTCCGTCACCTGTACCAGATGAGTTACCCTGCTGAGTCGGGTGACCTGCTGGTGCTGCTGAAGTTGTATACTGAGCCCTACCATTATTTCCCCCTTGACCCTATTTAGCAGAAGGAGAATTTCTCAACCTGTGACCAGACTAATCACACCCAAAGCATCCTTCCTTTTCTGCAAGACACTCGCCCGGCTGGTTCTTACCATACTTTGGACAAGTTGGGTAGGTTCTGGTTCCTGAAATACTCACTTGAGACTTAGATTCTGATGCCATACCTTTTTTATCTTGTCGGAACTTGGAGGATGGAACACTAGCTGATGAAGGTGCTGGAGTTCAAGACTTTTGCTGAAACTGCGAGCGATTTCCGCCACCCGATTTCTATTAAGAATACTTATAGTTGCTTGTTCTAGCATTTTTGTTATCTTTAGCATGTTCCCTAAGCTTATCTCCCTCAACTTACAGAGCATGAGTCATGAGCCTAGAGCTGTTCATATTGTTCATATTTTCCAGCAACATAGCATTCCTACACTCTATTTTCTCTAAGTCGGATACCCTATACAGAAACATGTTCTTTTGAGCCCTCGAATTGGCAACCGTGTGAGTAGCATACCTGGAGATTTGGATGAACTTGAGCCCATACTCTTGAACTGTCCTGTTACCTTGCCTGAAATTCATGAGCTCCTGAGCTTTTGCCTCCCTCAACTCCCTTAGGAAGAAAATGTCCAGAAAAGTCTCACTAAAGCATTCCTATGTGATAGGAGTTGCATCCGTACCCCTATTCTCTTTCTATTGAGTATACAAGATGTTAGCTACATCCTTAAGCTTATAGAATGGCAACTCTACCCTATCATAACATGTCACTTGCAATACCGCAAAGATCTTGTTGACCTCATCTATGAAGTTTTGGGGATCCTCACCAATCTGCGATCCTAAGATCTCAACTGGATTCTTCCTAAAAAAATTACAAACCCTGGCTGCCACTGATCCACCACTAGAATTTCTAGGAACTAGAACCTGCTAATTATTCTGGTTAGTCACACTCTGAGCAAAAAGTTGAATGGGGTTCTGAAACTCTGCATTGGAAATTTCCTAATCTAGGACTAGAGGAGCTGCGTTAGCATTTCATGCATTCACATTTCTTCTGTAAGCTCTATGAAGCGGGATGATCTGAAAGCGCAGAACGTCGAGTTAGAAATGAGGAATTAGATCATACCTTACGCACGATAAGAGTAACAAGAAAATGAAGTTTTCCTAAAACACTATGTAGCCTCCCTCTCATTAGATGTGGTTCACTTCACACCCATGAAAAGTACTCTACTTAGTGCAGCTTTTCAGACATCCCAGGATTCTTAAACCTAGTTCTCTGATACCAAGTTTGTCACGCCCCGAAGCTACCCCCAGGACGCAGAAACAGGACCTAGGATCATGAGTGACCCCAAGCTAACCCTGTTAGCATATCATAAGCATACTTAAAGATAAACTGAATCAATAAATACTGTGCAAAAGGTAATCATAAAATAATATGAAATGATGGGGGATACCCAAACTAAATCTAAATATATAAAAACTGAGAATTTAACAACAATTGAAAAGTCAAACTCAAATACTAAAGCTGAATCTAACTATGTCTGAAAATAGCCTCTAACTGATTAGAAGTGCCGGGACATGCCCTAGCTAAATCTAGCAAAAACTGAAGCTAAGACTAAAAGCAAAGGAAACATGTATATCGTCATCGGAGAATGAGGACTCACCCCTGATACTGCTGAGCTGAAGATCGGGAAGCGATCTATGCGTGATCTGGAAGCTGAGAACTTGAACCTACATCACGAGAAGATGTAGCGCAGAGGATGCATCAGTATTTGAAAAGTACTGAGCATGAAGGATAGAGTAAAGCTGAACAATAAACATAACTGAACCAAAGCATATATCTTAGCAATGATAAGAGATAAGCATGTCACAATACTGAGAAAACTCAACATGACTAACTAAATGCAATGACCAAGTTTATAACATGCTGAAACTGAAATAGAATCTGAGTGTAAGGGAGCTGATAATATAAATTGAAATAGAATCTGACTATAAGGGAGTTGATAATAGAAACTGAAACTGAAATAGAAATCTGACTGTAACTGATAATATGGTCAGTGCAAATGAATCTGACTGTAAGGGAGTTGATAATAACCGACATAAAACCGCATAAGCTAAATGTGGAGTCTGATATATACGTCCCATCGAGAGGACCCAATATACCCGGCCAGAGGTATAGAGGCATGGCTAGCATGATTACTAAAATGATGCCCACAGAGGGGATTTACAACCTATGAGGCACGTAGTTCTGGGGCATGAGGGTGACTGACCCTAGTCCACTCGGTATTTAGCTACTCCCAATTGATTAAATAGTTAACAATTTATGACTGAATTTCTATAATACTGGATAGCTCAAAATACTGACATGCTTACTAAAAATGCAACATTAATGTACTGATAATGAAACATTTAAATCTGAGGTATGTATATCTGTAATATCTGACCTAGCATGTGTAATTCATGAACTAAAAGAACTACATAACTAGGGTTCTTTATTCATGAAGGAATCTACGCAAAACAATACTAAAATCATGGTAATCTGATTAGGAACATTAAAGTAACTAATTTATACTAATTTGCTGAAATTCTAGAAACCCCAGGTCTAGATAATATGAAGGGAATCAAGAATCTGACTGAATTCTAGGGATCTAATGGGTGAAAGGAACCCACTAGTGAAATCCCACATACCTGGTGACAAAATTCAAGGAGAAATCTTTTGATTTCGGGGATGGAACTGATGAAAACTTGTTGTTTTCTTGAACTAGGGTTTGGTCAACTCCTTCTCCTCTTTTGTTCTAAGATTGATGACTTTTTGGTGAATAACTGATTAGGTTAGATTCTAATTTGTTTACTTGGCTAAAATTGACCAAAACCACGTAGTTTAGGGGTTAAATGATGTAGTTTAGGTGTCCAACGCATACGGTAAAAGACCAAATGACCTTTGACATAAAAAATCTGATGGGCTGACCACGACCCCTATAATGGGTCGTCAAATGGACCACGAACCATGGGGCCGGTTGTGGTCATTGGTCCAGTAGCTGGTGGTCCTTGGTCGCCCTACTACGGTCCACTTCACGAACCATGTGAAGGATCACATACCGTGGAGGTCCTCGTGGCCCTTCACCTGGGCTAAGGGTTGCACTGGCTCAACTTAACGGAAGCCACCACAGCTCGTCGTTGAGACCACGGCCTGTGAAGGGCCCCGTGGTCTGACGTCTGAGCCGGGTGGATTCCATCTAATTTCCATGAGCACCATGATGGCTCGTGAGGTGGTCCACGACCCGTGAAGGGTCCCATGATCCACTACTTAGTAGGCTGGGTTGTGAGTCTAAGGACAGGTTAACGGACCGTGGTCCCTTTCATGGTTCGTGAGCCTTGTCGTGTCTCACGTGCTGCTGGTTTTCTACTAAATTTTCTAAGGCTGGGTTCCGAGGTGTTAATTTTGTTTTCATAGTTTAAGTATCCTTAATGCCTGATTTATACTCTAAACTGATATTGATGTATGATTTGTAGCTAGGAAAACAAAAGAGAAAGGAAATAACAACAAAGTTGAAGATCGCCGAGTGATATCGTCGACTTCACTCGATGATCCGCCGAATGGCCTCTTCATTTGCCGAAAGGTACGGTATGCCACTCTTGAGATGAGAGAAATTAGGTGAAGGATTGTCCCTATCGGTGACGCATTGATCGGATCAGCGAAGAGGAGTTAGTCCACCGAGTTTCATAGAACAATCAATAAGGATGCAATCAAAATGACTATCCAAAGGAGCAAACGTCGCATTGCGGAATCTATTGGCGACCATGTCATAGACTTCCTAAAGTCACAGTGCGCATTAGATGAAGACTCAAGATAAAAAGGCGATGGACATAGGCGATTGGCGAATCACCGACCTGTTGGCGAAGCGCGACTTACCTCTCCAAATTACCCCAAAGATCAAATTTTGGAAGGGTATAAATTGAAATTTTGAAAAGAGAGAAAGCATCGAAACATTGTGAAAACTAAGACTTAGAACGAAAACATTGTTCTTGTTTATTTTTTAAGCATTTTTAAAGTAGATTTCGGATTGGGTTTTGTAATTGAAGCTACATTGAATCATTTTAAGAGTTTGGAGATCAATACCCAGCCATGGAGCATGTAATAGCTATTGAATTCTTACTTTATATGCTGAATAGCTAAAACCCCTATTCTTGGGGGTGTGACCATGTGACTTATTGTCTAATTTAGTTAATGGGTATTAGGGATTATTGATATTTGTGTTGTTTTGAAGTGGGTCTAATTTATAGTTGTTGATGAACTGATGAATTGGAATGTTTGTTTCAATTCTAACTTAGTGTTTGATGCTTTCTTGAGAGAGAAGTGTAAAACTAAAGTTGTAAATCAGCGTTCTTAGTGATTGGGTTGTTGTTGGTTCAGCTCGAGAGAGTGAATTCTAAGCTCAATTATGCCTATCTATCTTGAGATAGTAGAAAAAGTGAGGTCGTGGGATTTTTATAGTGATAAGCTTGTTGAGGTTCAAGAGAACTCACTTGAATCGTAATAGTTGTTAGAGAGAAAGCTATTACATCAAAGGTCCAGCCTACTTGCTAAGACATAGCAACCTTGAGTTATTACCGATCACCCATTTAGCCAAATTGACAATTAGTTGGTCATCCCCTTAAGTGTCCCTTAATTACTTGGCTAAATTCCTGTAGTTCATAACTATTTTAGTTTCTAATTGACATACCTTTCCCCCTACCTGTAACGACTCGGAAAATGGTAGGATGAACTAGAGCCTAATTGTGAAGGTCAATGTCAAGGTACGTGTTAGACTCCACAGTTGAAAGACCTTTTCAGGTTTGTATTGAGGGTTGCAAGGGCAAGTGCCAAGCCAAGGGGGCAAGGCCTAAGCCAAAGGCCAAGGCTGCTCAACCTTGGCCAAGCACTGCCCCAAGTCCACGATTCACTTCACGGACAGTGGTCTTGACCACGGTCTGTATAAGTGGCCGTGAAGAAGACTTAGCTTAGTGAGAGACAAGGCCTTGAGGCCAAGCTACTGCCCCAAGTGCACGAGCCACTACACGGCCAGTCATCTTGACCACGGTCCGTAGAAGTGGTTGTGAAGATTCCTTAGCATCTAGGGGGTTATAAAGGTGGAGAGGCACCCTGGTCAAGGGACCACGGGCACCACCATGAGCCGTGGTTCCCCTCACGACCCGTGAAGATAGGCGTGGTCCCTGACGGGGCTGCCCAAGTTGGGTTTTTTTGGGTAATTTCATTTTAAGTTATTATTAAGTGGGGTTGATTTTTAATGGATTATATCACAAATATATATAGTTTTAAGTCTTTAAACACTTCATTTTACTCTTTTATTCAAAACATCCAAATCAAAACCCCAAAGTTCTTCTTCTCCCAAAAATTCACTCTCTCAACTCAAAAAAGAAGAAGGAAGCCATTGAAGTTAGGGTTGGTGGATTCAAGGTGTTTATTCATCAATGATGATGATGGAATGTGAAGGGTTTTCTTCTATGAATTGTATGTATTGAATTGGTAGCCTTAGGTATCCTCTTCTTATCTAATGAATGTATCTTGACTTAATATCTGAATGTCTTGAATTGGTAGACCTAATGTTGGTAGCCTTTCATGAATGAATGAATGAATGATGATAAAGTATTATAGGCTAAACCTTGTATCGGTAGGACTAATGGTGGTGGCCCTTCATGAAGAGTCTAGGAACTAATGAAATGTTAAAACCTTGAAATGATAGACCTAATATTGCTGGCCCTTTCATGTGTGAAATTATAAACGTTGTATCGGTAGACCTAATGTTGATGGCCCATCTTGGAAAGTCAATGAGCTATCCTTAATGTACCTTGAACTGGTAGACCTAATGTTGGTGGCCATTTCATGTGTAATGTACCTTGGGTCGGTAGGCCTAATGTTGGTGGCCCTTTTAAGTATAATAATGTTAATGAAAATGAAATACTCTTTGGGAATGGAGGCTAAGCACCGAGTGGATATGGTAAGACGGTGACTCTTCCAATGTTAGGTTAGAGTCCAATGAACATCTTTCTTATCCCATAACTATGTGCCCACATAGGTAAAACATACTTAGTTCTACCTTAGGCAAGTGGAACACCTTTCTTCAGTGTAGGGTTATATGACACCGGATTCCATGATTTAGCTCTCATGGTTTATGTCGGTTAATTACTATTCCCATCATGTGAGATGTGCATTATGGTTTCTTGATGATTTCTATGAAGTATGGGTGGTAGTATGGGATGTTATCCATGCA
Source organism: Solanum bukasovii (assembly GCA_029582585.1). Taxonomy (NCBI): domain Eukaryota; kingdom Viridiplantae; phylum Streptophyta; class Magnoliopsida; order Solanales; family Solanaceae; genus Solanum; species Solanum bukasovii. The sequence goes on from JAJOOI010006699.1 coordinate 33,971, forward strand.
TTGTACGAGTAGGCTTGGAGAGGGTCATAGTGAATTCTCTAAGTCTTAAAGGCTAATGTATGAATATGTCCTAAATGAAGCTAATGAAGAATGTTGACTCTTATATGCTTAAATGTAATGATGCATGCTATACTTGGATTATATCATGAGTTACTTCCTTGTTATGACTTAATGAGTATGAATGTGTGATATTTGCGTAATCAAGACACAACTTCCGATGCAAGTGTTTACGATCGTACAATAGTTTAGTAACCTAACCAAGGGTTGGGATCCTTCCCAAGAGAGTGGTTTTCAGAATTAATAGAAAAATAAAATTTAGTTCTAATTAGTCGTAGCTAAAGACATTAATGATTAAAAACATTGTAAATTAAAGGGGGACACAAGAGTGTCAATTAACAATGGCGGTTTTTGTCACTGGTGAGTAAAAATAGAAAAATAACAAAGATTTCAAAGTAATGATAGGGGATTCTTGGGATGTGAATGGAATACGGGATAGACTAAATCATTGGGTACATGCTTTTGATAGAAAACTCTTAGAGTAATTATGACTAGGCTAGACTTTAAGGGGGATAAACTCTCTCTCAAGCAACTTACCCCGTTCCAAGCGGGTTCCTCTCGGATAACCACTTGCCGCATGAAGAGCAGCCTCCGCCTTAACCCACTCACACTCTCGAGCTGAGAGTGTGGACATGGGACTAGGGTTCACTCTCTCGAGATGAACCTCATGTCGGCCCACTTGCATTGACCATCAATTTAGTGGTCTTAGTTTTACGTCCTCTCTCTCGAGCAAGCCGAAAACACATATATGATATTATATTTGCAACTACAACCTCATTAAGTTCATCCACAACCACTAAACAAAATCACATTTAAAATACGAATAGACTATCAACAAGCAAGACCCAACAACTAATCTAACCCATATTCACAAAATCACACCCCAAGAATTGGGGTTTTTAGCCACACATCAAGAGATATAAATTTATACCTCAATGAGCTTGCATTCAAATGGGTATGAAGATTTAAGTCTTGTTACAGGTCAAGAATAAAGAATCCAAGAGATCCAAGTCCAAATCCTTGGAGATGAAACCCTTTAGTTCTTCAAGTTTTCAAAACCCTCTCAAACTCCAAGCAAAAATATCAAAAAGTACTATTCTATATGAAAATTATAATAATTATTCGACTCTTAAAACTACAACTCTAACTAGTATTTATAGCTTTCACTGATTTGTGCTGCAGCGGATCATTCGACATCATTAGTCGGAATTACCGATCAACTCGGCGATTCGCCTTTTGGTGTAGTTCAATGCCGTCTTGTACCATCTTTCAGCGTCGTCGTGCTCTGGGTCATTGGGCGACATGGTACTGCTTCGCGGAATTTCTCGTCGATGGGCCGACTGCTCCCTTTTTCCGCCAACTTGATCCATTCCTTTAACGCTCAGCACACTAGAACAAAAGGCGAAGTAAGACCCTTCGGCGACTCGCCAAGTGTACTCGATGATCCTTAGGCCTTTATTTCTTCGTTCTTTTCAGACTTTTCGTTCCTTTTTGTAACGTAGTGTCCATGCTTTCCTTCAAATATCAAATACCTGAAACTTAAGAGTTTTCATAAGATATTGAGATAAAATAAGCATTTGAGGACACAATTTCTAATAGAATATAGCCCTAAATGAGTCCAATTTGTGGACTCATCGACACCCCCAACTTAAACTTTTGCTTGTCCTCAAGCAAACTCAAGTTCAGCCGCTCAAAAAAGGCGTCTCGAATAGTGCTACGCAAGACTCAATCATGAAAGCACACAACAAGACTCAATTTACTTATGCAAAGATCAAACGTGCACTCAAAGATTCAAGTTGTGACTCACCAATATCAAAGAACCTCATGCTCACAATACTTGCTTCAAATGCAAGTTCAAGCTTAACCAAAGTGTTCAAATGCCCTCACACAAGGAATGATTCCATATTAACACAATGGTTTGCAGTTTAATGCTTCGAAATCAGATACAATGCTCACACTCACCAAGATGAAAACAATGCATGCTTTCACCAATATGTTTGCCTGTATTTTCCAATTGACATTTGTTTCAGCTTTCTCAAGAGTAAAAAGGTCTTTTCAAGGCTTGTAATGGGGCTGAGTACAAAGGTATGGTCATTTAGGCTTAGTGGCTTTCATCCTCATGAATTGTGGTGCCCACAACACTTCCTTCCCTTTTCCTTCATCATTTTCTTTAGTGCTCATAAGTCATCATATTATTCACTTTTCCATAGTGTGTTGGAAACCCTCTTTCTTTTGCACTTTATTCTGCAACTTTCTTTTTCATTCTTTTCTTTTCTTTTTCTCTTTCTTATTTTTTTTATATGGAGGGGTTCCATTTTTCTCAACATCATGGGTTAACAGAGACTTTCCTTGCACTTCTTGACTTTCCTTTATCTTTTCACCACACCCCCAACTTAGGATTTTGGCCTAAGTTGGCTATTCAACTAACCACAATTCAAGAGGATTATAGGTAGTGGATAAAGAAAGGTTACGATTTCATCAAGTTTCTTCCAAAGAAAGGTAAGGCTCAAGGGGTTTTCAAAGTGGTTCACACACTCACAAAGTAGGCCACAAAAGCGGTATATGTCAAATTGGCTCACACTCTTCAAAGTGGCCTAAGATCATATCAAGAGATAGCCTTACTTAGTCGATTGGACCAACGGGGCAAATTCTAGGAAGTATCATGCATGTTTCAAAGTAAGCTCAGCACACTAGGAATCGGCACTAAAGTCAAACAAGACTCCACACTTTCGCTAGTGTGCAACGGTCATTACAAGAGACTCGATTTGATAAATGGCCAATCACAACGAGATGCAAAGATTTCACATATTGTCTATGCAACTTCATTTGGCCTCATCATAGCTGAATATTCATGTTCGTTCGATTGTAAGCACTATTCAAGTCATCGATATTGATCGGAACCGAGACTTAAATTTTTGCAAAAGAACAGCTACATTCAACACACGAGAGGTGGCAAATTTTTTTGGACGTGTCAAAAATCATTTTGCAATTTAAAACAAAAGGATCCATAAGCTCAAACATCCACAGAAAAGCAGTATTAACACAATTTTAAACAGAACAACCCAAATATAAACAAAACACGACTATCAACACAAAAGATGTGGGCCTCACCCCACCACAATTAAAAAGCATTTGTCCTCAGATGCACATTACAAAATATCCATAATGACAATTAAAGAAAGACAGAAAGGGAGGTAAAGAAGGGATCCTGTCTAAGCAGTCGCTCCATCTGTCAGGGCATCAGTGCCCGGAATGTTGTCATTTTGTTTCTGGTTCTCCTTTTCTTTTAGCTCTTCTTCAGCTTCTGCCATGATATTAGCCTCGATCATATTGTCCAACTCGTGAGCTACCACAAAGGTGTGTATCACATTGCTGAATCCTCGAGCCCACGAAAGGACATTAGGGTCGATGGGGATCCTCCTCCTCGTACTGGCTGTCTTGTTCTCGCTCCTTGCAGTTCTTCTGAACTTTTGTGCTCTTGTGTGTCTGGGTGGCATGTTTCATCCTGCAACTTTTAGTTTGGCCATGTCTGTAAAGTCTTGAGATAATGTTAGAACATATTTTACAACCAAAACAAAGACATTCAGCTGTAGAAAGACTAGGTAGTCCATTCGGCATGCCGCCAAATACATTCGGTGAGCTACAGACAATCCGCCGAAGGTCATAGTTCAGAATGAGTTAGGGCTGCAGACAAAGGGCTAATAAGAAGACTTTCGGTGAGTCGCCGAGTGCTCTTGGTGACCTCATACTTCTCACCGAAAGGTACAGACGCCACAACAAATAAATCATGCTAATAAGGGCGAGATAGGGTAATTAGGCGAACTATGAAATACTTCGGTGAGCTCGTCACAGCTCGCCGAATTACCCAACATTCCTAATTTTGACCTAACTTCTCAAAATCAGCCCCGCAACCCCCAAAAATGCAATTTAAGAACAAAAAGCTCAAAATCGACCAGCACCCATAACATACGAATACCACTCATTACTCATTAATTCCACTCGATGCATTGGAGAACACAATTTCACAATTTAGGCAATAAAGGCAGGATTATCGAAGAAAAATTGACACATAAACAATTAAACCCAATCAGGGAGGTTCAACAGATTTTGACAAGATCACACATTTGCAAATGAGTACAATTTTGACAAGATAGTTATGGGGTTCGGGACACTAACCTTTTGTGCTAATCAAATGGATATTTAGATGCTAGGAAGCACTGTAATCTGACTCCAAGCACAAATCAATCAACCAAAGTACTCCGAAAATGCAAGTAATACAAAACTAGAGTGCAGGTGTGAGTTTGGGAAGGTGAAAAAGTGAGAGAAGGAAATAAAGTTGAATTTTTTTAAACCTTTGGCTGAAAGACCATCCAGTTTTCATTCATTCGGCGATATTAGTTCTGATAGCCAAACCTCTTGGCGAGTCGTAGAGTGAGCACTTGACTCACCGAGTTTTATAGGACCTTCAGTCAACATGAGGGTCCAAACGACGGTCTTCATCGCAATAGCCGATATGGTTGGCGACTCGCCAATAGCTTCGTGATCCCACCGAGTTTTATAGACCATAACATGAATTGGTTTTGGGCCTACCGGTGGTCTAGGTCAGAGTCGCCGAACCAGTCGGCAACTCATGGACTGGGCCTTTAGTTCACCAATTTGTGCTTCTCGTTCAACCTTCACACTTCCACTTGTGCAATCAACACACCATTATTCGTATAACAAACTCAAAGCATTAAAGAGTTTTGGGTTGCCTCCCAAATAGCGCCTTAGTTAACGTCATGGCACGACGCAAGTCAACAACTATTCTTCATCCTCAGAGTCAACCATGGTGTAGTTAGGTCAGTCCTTAGCGAACGGTGGATAGCAAACTGTCATCAAATGGGTGATCTGAGCATCCTGCAGCTGAATAGTCATGAAGTTTGAGGTAGACGTTTCACTCAGCTTTTGAATATTGTCCTTCATCTCATTCAACTTCTTGTCTTGTTCTTCAAGTTTTTGTTGAATTAGTGAAAAAGCATCTTATGTTTGCACATCCTCATGTTTCTTCCCATGTCTACCTTCTCAAAGGAAGAAGTTCTTTTCCTTTTCCATGGCTTGTGCTTCCAAACTCATGAGTCATTTGGACAGAACGTCTACTTGAGCCCATAGTGCGTCCCACTCGTGTTTCATTTGGGCGTCCTTGTTGGTTTCAACCATACCATCAAGGAGTGTTGCAACAACTTCGTAGGGCTGGTGGAGCATACCGCCCTCAAAAAGTTGATCGGCTATGCTCCTATTTTTGGGTCCAAGACCCCGATAGAAGCACTCCAACAGCGTCTCGTCAGACATTCCATGAGATGGGCAGGGTTGTAGCATTGATTGAAATTTCAGCCACATTTCTTGAATTGTCTCATTCCCTGCTTGTTTGAATGTCAGGAGGTTGTCCCCGAGGTTCAATAGTCTCAGGAGGGGATGGTACGTGTGGTACCCATAATGATCATCCATTCTTATTTTCCTGCTTTGATATTCAAACAAGCAAAACAAATGTACAACCTAGGTCAGTAAACTACAACTAAGAAGAACAAACATTCTACTAATCTAAAAATTCTCAAGTAACACAACTTCAAATGGAAGTGTCTACGATCGTGCAATAGTATAATAACCCAACCAAGGGTTGGGGTCGAGTCCCAAGGGAGTGGGCGTGAAAATTAGTGGTTAAGCGCAAACATGCTAAAGCTAATCGTAGCTAAAGACTTTAGCAAATTCAAACATAACAAGTTAAATAGGGTGACGCAAGCATCAATTATCAAATGGGGGTTTGTAAGCAAGAAACAACTAAAATAGTGAAAATAATGAAAAATACAAGTATGGAAACATGATTCTTGGGATGTGATAGGAATACGGGATAGACTAAATCAGTGGGTCCATGCCTTTGATAGTAAATCCATTGAGTATTTGTCACTAGGCTAGACTTTAAAGGGGATAAGCTTTCTCTCGAGTAACTTACCCCATTTCAAGCGGGTTCCTCTCAGACACCCACTTGCTGCATGAAGAACACTCTCCACCTTAACCCACTCACTCTATCGATCTGAGTGTATGGACATGGGACTAGGGTTCACTCTATTGAACTGAACCTCATGTTGACCCACTCGCACTGGCCATCAATTTAGTGGTCTTAGTTTTACGTCCTCTCTCTAAAGCAAGCCGAAAACACATTTATGAGATTATATTTGCAACTACAACCTCATTAAGTTCATCTACAACCACTAAATGAAATCACATTTAAACTATGAATAGACTATCAGCAAGCAAGACCCAATAACTAATCTAACACATATTCACAAAATCACACCCCAAGAATTGAGGTTTTTAGCCACACATCAAGAGATAGAAATTTATACCTAAATGAGCTTTCATTCAAATGGTATGAAGATTAAAGTGTAGTTACAGGCCAAGAATGAAGAATCCAAGAGACCCATGTCCAAATCCTTGGAGATAAAACCCTTTTGTTCTTCAAATTTCAAAACCTTCTCAAACTCAGAGCAAAAATATCAAAAAGTACTATTCTATATGAAAATTATAATAAATGTTTGACACTTAAAACTACAACTCTAACTAGTATTTATAGTTTTCACTGATTTGTTATGCAACGGATAATTCGACATCGTTAGTCAGAATTGCCGATCAACTCGGCGATTTAACTTTTGGTGTAGTTCATCGCCGTCTTGTACTATCCTTCAGCATCGTCATGCTCTGGATCATTAGGCGACATGGTACTAATTTGCGGAACTTCTCGGTGATGCGCTGCCTGCTCCGTTTTTCCGCTGACTTGATCCTTTCCTTCAGGGCACAACACACTGGAACAAAAGGTGAAGTAACACCTTTCGGCGACTCGCCAAGTGGACTCGGTGATCCTCATGCCTTAATTTCTTCAGTCTTTTTAGCCTTTTCGTTCCTTTTTGCGATGTAGTGTCCATGCTTTCCTTCAAACTTCAAATACCTGATACTTAAGGGTTTTCTTCAGAAATTGAGATAAAATAACCATTTGAGGACACAATTTCTATTAAAATATAGCCCTAAATGAGTCCAATTTGTGGACTCATCAATGTGCCTTGCCTATGGTGACTTCAAAGGAGTACTTAGTGTGAGTAGTAGTATTGGATGCTACTTTCACATTGAACAAGTATGACTTAGGGTTGTATTAGGTAATGGTCCTTATGTGATGATATGACCTGTGTAATGTGTATGTCTCTCATGTATGAGTATTGTCAGAAGATGAAAATGTTGAATGGTAAGTTCACTTTTGGTGACCTTAAGGTGGTACTTTAGTGTGGATGGTGGTATGTGACGCTATCCATACATTGCACAAAGTATAGCTTGATGGTTAATTGAGGTGAAGACTTAATGTGAAGGTAATGGTTCATACATGATTATGTTCTAATGTGGTTAAATGACTTATATGTTGGTTATGGTTGAATATTATGCCTCTTATGCTTATGTTCATGTTGTTTACTCAAAATGGTATATATCATGACTTTCAAACAAAATATTTGTTTTAAGCATGTTTTTGCATGGCTATCATACTTAGTACTTAATTGTGCTAACCTATATTTCTTCATGTTTTACTACAAGTGTAGGTTCCGGCAAGTGAGTTGCTATCTCTCTAGTTCAAGGGCTTGCATTGAGTTTCTTCCAAGGCTAAGTGGTATGTCCTCATAGATCGAGGACAAGTACTTGATGTTTCTATTTCTTTCATGTAATAGACAGTGTTAGTCTTTTGGATTGTAAAGGGTCGTGTTCCTACTTTAGTTTTCAAGATATTATTTTAGATGGTCATGTGAGACTTTATAGTTCCCCTGTGTTTCAAGTATTTTTAAATGAAGTTTTAAATGTTTGGATTTAAATAAGTTTTAAATTCCGCACTATTTCTATGTATCGAATGTTATGAATGGTAAGAGGCTTGTACGAGACCCCTTCGGGGTCAAGTACGCCGTGTAACTTCTAGGGTATAGGCTCGGGTCGTTACAAACTTGGTATCAGAGTATAAGATTTTGGAAATGGTTTTTAGGATTGATGTCTCACAAGCCACGCCTAGTAGAGTAATGTTCACCGGTGTGAGTCACGACATATATATGAGCGAGAGGCTATAGGACGTTAGGAAGTTACACTTCTTTCATTATTCATAAAGTCGTGCCGTAGAGTATAGCTATATAAATGTCCTTTTCCTTACCCTTTTTTTTATAGGATATGAATACAAGGGCGAACCAAAGAAGGATGGAAGAGGAGATTGTGAATGAGGGAGTTCCTCCCCAAGGTCTTCAAGGTTACCAAGTTCCTCTAGGTAATCAAGTTCCGGTGGATCCCCCGGCTATGACCAATGAGGAAGTTTGGTCGGCTCTTTTGATGATGGCTCAAGCCGTAACTAAAGCTCAAGCCATGACGGCTCAAGCAAATAGGGGTGTTGAGGCTAATGTGAACCCCAATGTGAGTACTATGGCTTCTAGGTTGAGAGACTTTGTGAGGATGAATCCTCCAGTATTTCTAGGATCTAAGGTGGGAGAGGATCCCCAAGAGTTTTTGGATGAGGTTTATAAGATAGTCAATTCTATAGGAGTAAATTTTATTGAAAAAGTGGAACTTGCTACCTATCAATTGAAGGACATTGCCCAAATTTGGTTTACTCAATAGAAGGCCAATAGGCCGGTTAGAGCGGGTCCCAAAGAATGGGAGTTGTTTAAGGAAGCATTTCTTGGTAGGTAATTTCCCCGTGAGAAGAGGGAGGTTAAGGTAGAAGAGTTTATCAACCTTAAGCAAGGTAACATGAATGTTCAAGAGTACTCCTTCAATTTTACCCAATTGTCTAATTATGCTCCATCTTTGGTGTCTAACCCTAGAGAGGAGATGAGTAGGTTTGTTACGGGGATATCCGACCTAGTTGAGAAAGAGTGCCGTATGGAGACGCTCCATGATGATATGAACATTTCTAGACTCATGGTGTATGCTCAATATATTGAGGAGTCAAACTAAAAAGGAAGAATAGGGAGTTGAAGAGAGGCAGATCCGATGAGAAAGGTCAACCTAGGTTCAAAAAGAGAGATCCAAACCAAGATTCTTCAAGCACTCCTAAGGGTAACAATGAGAGAGGTAGTGGGCCTCCATCTTCTAAACCTACTTGCCATAATTGTGGAAAGAATCATTTTGGGAAGTGCCTAGCCGGTACTAGTGGGTGCTATGGCTGTGGAAAGAATGATCACCAAGTGAAAGATTGCCCTACTCTTACAACCAAAGGAAGAGAGGCCAAGCAAGCTTCTCTTTATGGCCCGGATCCCAATGCTCCAAAGAGGAACCATTTTTATTTGCTTCAAGGTAACAAGGACAAATGAGCTAATCCGGATGAAGGCACCGGTAAGTGATAGTTCCTTATGGTTGTGAATGTCTTCTTGAGGTTCCTCTATTTTTTTCATGATAGCCTTAGTTGGGTTTTCTCCCAAGTGGGGTATAGTATGTTGAATAGTAAGGTTGTTGAGAGTTTTGATATCCTTATATCTTTCCTTCTATTCTTATTCAAGCTTGAGACCCAGAGTTCCTTGTAGCTTGTTTCATGTTGTGGAGTCATGTGTGAAATGTGTCTCCTTATGATATGCATGTTCTAGTTGAATTCTTTTTTAAATGAGAAAATGAGTTTATTTGAATTATGTTCCTCATATTAATGTGTATTTAGTATGAGTTTTGTATATGCTTCATGAGGTTGATTGTTGAACATGCCTAAATGTTCTTTTATGAAGAGTTGCATGATATGCCTTATGATGCTGTAATGAGCATGAAGTGAGTTGGAGAAGGAAATTCCTCCAACAAAATGAGAATTGTTGATGTTTTGGTGCATAATGAGTTTGTAGATGTAGTTCCTACTTGCTTGTGGTGCATTGAGCTTATTGATGTGGAGTTGATGTTTCCTACTATGATTTTGTACATTGTTTATGATGTTGCATGCATGATAGGCTGCTAGTCCTGGGTCGTTATCCCTTAATGTATTTAAAGTATCATTTGAGGACGAATGTTCCTATGGGGGGATAATGTAACGACTCGGAAAATGGTAGGATAAACTAAAGCCTAATCATGAGGGTCAACGTCAAGGTACGTGTTAGACTCCATAGTTGAAAGACCTTTTTAGGTTTGTATTGAGGGTTGCAAGGGCAAGTGCCAAGCCAAGGGGGCAAGGCCTAAGCCAAAGGCCAAGGCTGCTCAACCTTAGCCAAGCACTACCCCAAGTCCACGAGCCACTTCATGGCTAGTGGTCTTGACCACGGCCCGTAGAAGTGGCCGTGAAGAAGACTTAGCTTAGTGGGAGGCAAGGCTTTGAGGCCAAGCTACCGCCCCAAGTCCAAGGGCCACTTCACGGCCAGTGGTCGTGAAGATGCCTTAACATCTAGGAGCTTAGCAAGGTGGATATGCACCCTGGTCAAGGTACCACGGGTACCACCACGAGCCGTGGTGCCCCTCACGACCTGTGAAGATGGGCGTGATCCCTGACGGGGCTGCCCAAGTTGGGTTTTTTAGGTAATTTCATTTTAAGTTATTATTAAGTGGGGTTGATTTTAAATGGTTTATATCATAAATTTATATAGTTTTTAAGTCTTTAAACACTTCATTTTACTCCTTTATTCAAAACACCCAAATCAAAATCCCAAAGTTCTTCTTCTCCCAATAATTCTCTCTCTAAACTAAAGAAAGAAGAAGGGAGCCATTGAAGCTAGAGTTTGTGGATTCAAGCTGTTTCTTCCTCAATTTTTGTGGGGAATCAATAGCAAGGTATGGTATTCTTCATTCTTGTCTAATTTTTCATAGAATTGTATCATTATCTATGCCTTAATTGTAGTAAATTGTTGGCATGTTGGTGATTTGAGATTCATGGCTTTGAAAGGCAAGTTATGACTAAATTTCATGTTGAAGTAGAATTGTGCTTGATCTATTGATCGACTTGAAAGGTGGAGGTGTTAACACTATGTATATTGTGGTATCTAATTGATGGATATCTTCCTTATACCTATATATATGAAGGATCTATGTATGATCATGATGTAAATTATATGTGTGTGATTTGAATGAACGCATAATGATCAGGTTTAGAATGCAATTGTGTTATGATTGGAAGTTATTCTCAATTAACACTCATGAAAGATGATGATGGAATGTGAAGGGTTTTCTTTCATGAATTGTATGTCTTGAATTGGTAGGCTTAGGAATGCTCTTCTTATCTATTGAATGTATCTTGACTTAATGTCTTAATGTCTTGAATTGGTAGACCTAATATTGGTAGCCTTTCATGAATGAATAAATGAATGATAAAGTATTCTACGCTAAACCTTGGATTGGTAGACCTAATGGTGGTGGCCCATCATGAGGAGTCTAGGAACTAATGAAATGCTAAAACCATGAAATGGTATATCTAATGTTGGTGGCCCTTTCATGTGTGAAATGATGAACCTTATATCGGTAGACCTAATGTTGGTGGCCCTTCTTGGAAAGTCAATGAGCTATCCTTAATGTACCTTGAACCGATAGACCTAATGTTGGTGGCCCTTTCATGTGCAATGTACCTTGGGTCGGTAGGCCTAATGTTGGTGGTCCTCTCAAGTACAATAATGTTAATGAAAATGAAATACTCTATGGGAATGGAGGCTAAGCACTGAGTGGATATGGTAAGATGGTGACTCTCCTAATGTTAGGTTAGAGTCCAATGAACATCTTTCGTATCCCATAGCTATGTGCCCACATAGGTAAAACACACATAGTTCTATCTTAGGCAAGTGGAACACCTTCCTTCGGTGTAGGATTATTTGACACTGGATTCCATGATTTAGCTCTCATGGTCTATGTCGGTTAATACCTATTCCCATCATGTGAGATGTGCATTATGGTTTCTTGATGAGTTCTATGAAGTGTGGGTGGTCGTATTGGATGACATTCATGCATTGCACGAGTAGGCTTTGAGAGGGTCATAGTGAGTTCTCTAAGTATTAAAGGCTAATGTATGAATGTGTTCTAAATGAAGCTAATGAAGAATGTTGACTCTTATATGCTTAAATGTAATGATGCATGTTATACTTGGATTGTATCATGAGTTACTTCCTTGTTATGACTTAATGAGTATGAATTTGCCTTGCCTATGGTGACATCAAAGGAGTACTTAGTGTGAGTAGTAGTATGGGATGCTACTTGCACATTGCACAAGTATGACTTAGGGTTGTCTTAGGTAATGGCCCTTACGTGATGATATGACCTATGTAATGTGTATGTCTCTTATGTATGAGTATTGTAAGAAGATGAAAATGTTTAATGGCAAGTTCACTTTTGGTGACCTTAAGGTGGTACTTTAGTGTGAATGGTGGTATGGGACGCTATCCATACATTGCACAAAGTTTAGCTTGAGGGTTACTTGAGGTGAAGGTAATGGTTCATATGTGATTATGTTCTAATGTGGTTAAATGACTTGTATGTTGGTTATGGTTGAATATTATGCCTCTTAAGCTTATGTTCATGAAGATTTCTCAAAATGGCATATATCATGACTTTCAAACTAAATGTCCACTTTAAACATATTTTTGCATGGCTATCATACTTAGTACTTAATTGTGATAACCCATATTTCTTCATGTTTTACTACAGGTGTAGGTTCCGGCAAGTGAGTTGCTATCTCTCTAGTTCAAGGGCTTGGATTGAGTTTACTCCAAGACTAAGTGGTATGTCATCATAGATCGAGGACAAGTACTTGATATTTCTATTTCCTTCATGTAATAGACAATGTTAGTCTTTTGGATTGTAAAGGGCCGTGTCCCTACTTTAGTTTTCAAGATATTGTTTTAGATGGCCATGTGAGACTTTAGACTTCCGCTATGTTTCAAGTATTTTTAAATGAAGTTTTGATTGTTTGGATTGAAATAAGTTTTAAATTTCGCTCTATTTCTATGTATCGTATGTTATGAATGCTAAGAGGCTTGAACGAGACCCCTTTGGGGTCAAGTACGCTGGGTAACTTCCAAGGTATAGGCTCGGTCCTTACACTACCTGACATTTATGTCACCCTTTTAGTTATCTAATTGAATTTGTGATCAGGTGATAAGATGAGTGCAAATGAAAGCACCATGAACCAACTTGGTCACCAAGATTATGGTGGTGATCTCTTTCACGCCGATGAAGCTATATTGGGTTCAGTTTAATGCCTTGGCATGCCCGTCCCATCGAACTCCTTCTACCTTCTTCATAAAATCTGTCACTTCATTAAATCTTTTACTTACAGTGGTCATGTGAACAGACAATACCTGCAACTCGAGATTCAATACCTTGACGAACAAATGGATCCTCTCTTCTTCTGTAGTCTCCAACTACATTGCATATCTGGACAATTCATCGAACATAGCTTCATAAGTAGCTACAGTCATACCACCCTGCCCCAAAGCCATGAACTCATCCTACTTTCGGTCCCTCAATGTCCGTGGCACATACTTCTCTAGAAACAAGGCATTGAACTGAACCCAGGTAAGTGGAGGCAAGACTTGCAATCAGCATTCCACAAAGGCTCTCCACCACTGGTTAGCCTTACCTTGAAGCTGAAATGTCACGAACTCAATTCTATGTTGGTGCACAATGCCCAACTTGTGAAGTCTCTCATAGCAATAGCAATCTAGGATAAAGTCATAGGCATCCTCACTTTCAAAATCATGCAACATTGACAACTTTAACTTCAAAAACATGGTCAGTATCGCATGCTCAGTGTCAGTCATCACAAGGCCCAAAAGTGGATGGAAGACGGTATCCACACTCAACACTCTATCCATCTTAGGGACTGTAGCAACAATGGGATGTATGACTGGAGGTTGAGTAGCATGCACTAACCAACTCAAAAAAGTAAAAATCTAATGAGCTATAGCTAGATCCAAAGGGGGAAGTCCTGTAGTCCAGCTTATGCATCCTCATCTTGTTCAACATCCTCTTCCACCTCAATCTCCACATTCTTTTCTACCTCGTCCTGGGGTCCGGGAGGGGCCTCTTCCCTAGGTACATTCTCAGTTTGGGCTTCATCCTTGGCAGGTGTTACCCTTCTGTGACCTCTGCCCCTTCCACTTCCTCTACCCCAGCCTCAGCCACATCCTCTCAATACGGGCTCCCCTACTGGCTCATTGATGGGAGCTAATGGCCTGGCACCGTTGTTTTGCATGTTAACTATCTATGGATTGAAGATTTAAAGAGATTAGATACCAATTTAGATTACCTTATGACAATCGGAATCAAGTTATAGCACATAGCGAGAAGAAGATGTATAGAATTTCCTAAAGTCCTGTAACCTCTCGAAGAAAAGTATAGACCTCTTTGTACCATTCTGCAAAACTCTACTAGAATCATTTAGGTACAACGAGATCACCTACGACTCTTATACCAACTTTGCCATGACCCAAACCGCCGTGATTGGCACCCACACTAACCCTTCGGTCGGAGAACCATTACTACAACCCAACTAAACAATACTAACTAAAGGACAAGCATTTAACGATGTAGAAACATGTTTATATAATTAATTTAAAAGCCGAGTTCCCATAAACTCAGTAATTTATCAAAAACAAGCATAACCAAGTGAAAACTCAACCCCTAGAACCTGAAAATCATTTTACCAAAACTTCTAACTAAACGGTGTAATATAAGGTGATGCAATCCCCAAAACAACTATAAAGTAAAGAGTCTATAAGGTCCAAGTCCGAAGGAAATGGACTAAGATCCTTGATAAGTTCATAGTAGCCTGAACAAAGTGGCTCACCCTTGAACTTGACAAGTCAGTGATCTCCTAACAACCGCCTGAATATTCCCTAAAGGTAAATGGATCAAATTATCAGTGAATATTCAGTCTTTGATACCTTTCCCTAAAAAAAAAATTAAAATCCCAACTTTTTTACCATTAAAGTCATTTTAAAAGGTCTCAAAATCCCCCAGAGAATAAACTATTTGAAATAAGTAATATAGGAATTAAGATTCATAACTCAATAAGGTAAAAAAAATTAAAGTTCAAATTAACCAAAAAACATATGAATAATATTAACGAGAAATAATTGACAAAAGAACTCTTTGAGAAATGACTACAAACAAAATATAGTTAAAAAATAAAACCAGTGTTTAGGTCAGACCTTATATATGTATACCAACATGTTGAAATTTTTAAAAATATACATACTTATACATTAGGGTTTAGGTTTCGAAAATTTATAACATCTAAAAAATAAGGTTTTAGGTATTGTAACAACTTAAAGACCTAAAACACTAACTAATAAAAAAGAACATGAAAACATTATACGTTGTAATAAAAATAGGGTTTAGGTTTAAAAATATATAATTCTACAGTATGATTTAGATCTTGTAACTTTGATACCTAAAAGAACCAATAAAGTGAATTAAGAATATTAAATATATTGTGATATACTATCAAATTTAAACATCTGTTTAAATTCTGAATCTGTCTCAGATAAAATAAATTTAATCTTTCAACTCTTTGAAATGGCTTAAGGATACAAGGGTCATTCAACACTTTATTCAAAATGTCTTTTGGAATTAAAAGATTTTTAATTCTAGTCTTTTCTATAAATACTTTGTTTCCCAAAATTCCCACTTACCATATTTTTCCTCTATATATATATCATAGGTAGGAGCAATCCTTTGACCCTTTGTCTGCTTCTTTAAGCTATTGTCAATTCACAGCAATGGCTTCTTCACCCTATGATTTCCTCCAACTTGAATTCGGAAATTCAAGTTTCATCTTCTTTTGAACTATTTTTATGGAGATTTTGATGTTTTGTATCTATTAGATGCTTTGATATGCTTTACTTGAGGCTTGCGTACACACCACCCTCTTCAGACCTCATTGGATATGTTATTGTTGTTGTTGTTAAAAGAGTTAAATTTTGCGAAAGTTAATATTTTTCTATAACCATTTTAGTGTATAATCTTTTTCTGAATCGAGGGTTTATCAGAAACAATCTCTATACCTCAAAAGTAGGAGAATTTATATTATTCTGATCTAGAGAAACTTTTGTCAAAACAACTTTTACAAAAAAGTACTTTTGTAGAAAAATAATTTGTTTTCTGTTTTGAGTTTGGTCAAACACCACAACTGTAAAAAAAGAGTGCCTTTTTTCTGCTAGCTATTCTCCTCCAAGAATCCATGTCAATTGTCATGTGGTTTCAGTTTTATTTTCAGTTGAACTACATATTTCGTTTCTTTTTCTAGATGACAAACGATACAAACTTTCATTTTCATGCTCAATTCAGTAACTTTTAGTGATCTTCCAAGTTTTGTTGGTCTTTTGACTCTAAAGTTTTTCTTTTGTTGCAAGACAGATTTGGAGCCTATGTATATCAACACCGTTGCAACCTCTCTGCCGAGTGAAATTCCTAGTTATGATGTAACGACTTTGGAAGGGCATACATCTAAGGTTCGACCGCATATTTACAAATTTCTCCTAATTCGACATGATTTCTTTATAGGAAAAATGATAAATATCATATCTTTTATGTCTTCTATATTAACATTACAATTTTTTCTTATTCCAGATTTTTGGTTGTGCATGGAGTCTAGAAGGGTCTTTTCTTGAATCTAGGTAAGCATTACTTCCATTTCTTCATTTTATTGCTCTTGTCTATGTATACTCATGTTCATATTCCTACTTCTGTTTCTAATTCTCTTGTGATTTTATGACTTTGGAAATGACAATCATTAGCACCGGGATTTTATGAAGGTTGTGAGTAGTTTTAGACTCATCTAAGGAATCATCTCTCTTATAGCTAATAATGTGTAATATCAAATTTAGGTCTGGAGATTCTACTACTAGAATTTGGTCTATTGGAGATGGTCCATGTAACTGTACTATCCAAAGTAAATATTTTTGAGAAAAACAATAATGTTACGACACTTTATTGAAATGTTAGTTTTCTACTGACATTCGTTATTCTATACTTTTCAGAGGTGAGGTCTGGAAAATGGATGCAACAATTTGTATTTCATTTAGGTGTTTTGTTTCCCTTGTTCTATCTTAATTTCATAGGTTTGTATATATTCTCACCGTTGTTATACAACCCAATTTAGGTCCATTTCTTGATGTTGATTGGCGAAACAATAATGCCTTTTCCACCAGCTCCACTGATTGCATAATCTACGTTTGTAAGGTTGGTGAGCGAAGACTAGTCAAAAGATTCTCAAGACATCAGGTGTGCTCCACTGATGGCATAATATACATTTTCTCTTTATCTCTTTAATGTATTACATATTTACCAGATGATGTTCTAAATAATTCACTGTTTGAGCAAAGTTTAAATTGAATTACCAATTGAACACATAATCTGTGCTTTGATTGGAACACTGTAGGGTTGTTGACTTTGCCATTGCAGAATGGAATCAATGCTATTGAGTGGGACCGCTTAGGTTTCTTGTTGGCTTCATGCTCTGAAGATACCACAATTAAGGTAATTTCTACTGTTGCCTCCACATGTTTCAGAAAATTACTTTTTACTGTCTTGTAAGTACACTTGAATATGTATTAGTGCTGTTAATACATCTAAGCTTCACCTTAACCTGCACTAAGACTTTGAATATCTATTATGCTGTTTAAAATAAATTGGTCAATAATTCATTGTTTCAGTGCAGATATGGAGCATGAAACAAGATGCCTGCTTGCAT
This sequence comes from Solanum bukasovii, assembly GCA_029582585.1. Lineage (NCBI taxonomy): Eukaryota > Viridiplantae > Streptophyta > Magnoliopsida > Solanales > Solanaceae > Solanum > Solanum bukasovii. The sequence goes on from JAJOOI010006699.1 coordinate 51,723, forward strand.
AATTTCAGAGAACATCACAAAGTTTCTATTTTTGTTCTTTCTTTTTCTCTGTTGATTCATTTAATCAAATCAGACATCAACTGTTGACTATTATGTTTTTAAAGAGATATCTACCATCAAATGGAGTCCAACTGGCGCTGGTACAAGCAATACAAATCAACAGTTATTGTTGGCAAAGTATTCTATCTATTCGTACCAGTCATGTTTATAGTGTTCTTTCTATCATAATTTTCTTTCACATGTGGTGGTAGAACTAGGTTCTCGATTACATGTATATTAGACATCAATGTCGTAGATTATGGTTGGATCATTCCTCATAGCTAAGCAATAAAGTTTCTATATTTTGCCAGACACCTCTTCGTTCTTCATCATCCTCTACATGGTTCCTTGACACCCCCTTCCATGGTCCCATAACTTCCTCCCCTTTATATAACTCACCCGCTGTTCGCTCCCCCATCTCATCTTTCACAATACATTCCTTCCTGACCTTACTGATTTGCCTTCCACTGGACAAAACCTTTACTCTGCCTACCAAGGTTTAGGTAGATAGAAAAATATTACCAAAAGCTTTTTGTCCTCTTTAGGATATAAACTCTAGTCTCCATGATCTTCACTCACTTTATTGCTCACTAGTTAACTGCCTTTTTCACACCCCAACCCTAGTGAGACAGACAAGTATCATATGAACAAATGCTTTACAAGTCACCTATGATGAGAAAGTAAACTACTACTATGCAGATATATTTACTAATGAATTTTCATATACAACACATGTTGACTAGCTGAAGCGATACATGTGACAAATCAAACTATGAATTCAGATGATAGCTTTACAATATCTACAAAGCCTCTATTGGAATCCATGACTGTACCTCTATGAAATATGCATAGTAAAAACTCGGCAAAGCCCCGAATCAACCTGGAGCTCACCAACAGCCGCTGAGTATCATGTGCTTCTATTGGGGAGATCTACTAGTTGAGTACATGTACCTGCAACATGAAATACAGCGTCCCCAATAAGGGACGTCAGTATGGAAGAATGTATTGAATATGTAAGGCATAATACAATCATATGTAAAATGAGAGCTCAAGTGAAACCAAATACCAATAGATAAAGATTAAAGACCACCTTTGCTTATACCTGTGGAATTGTATATGTTACATTCTTTTCTTTACTTTTCTTTGCATTATAATATTTATAAGACATATGATACAAATGACCAGTTGATCAGCGGTAGAAGAGGATGACCCATGCTAGGCATTTTAACCCCTGGGATGCTGTCCTCATAATTCCACAAATTGGGATCGGCCCATGCTAGGCTTTCTCCCCTGAGCTGCCACCCTCTTATACCAATTGGGATTGGCCCATGCTAGGCATTCCCCCCTTAGCTGCCACCCTTCTATACCAAGTTGCGATCAACCCATGCTAGGCAATTTCCCCTGGGTTGCCACCCATAATTATACATATTGCTTCACTTAGATTCTTTAATCTTTTATATTGTTGTTTTGATGTTTATAACTATTTGGAGATTGTTCTTTTGATGATTATAACTCTTTTGAGATAGCTTTTGGTGGTCATAATCATTGTTGAGATTTGGAATTATGGACTAGTAGTAGAAGACATATGAATATGGACTTACGATAATAACAATGACATGGGAAGAAAATGTGACATGAACGTGTAATACTTAGGAGCTTATATGACTCAGTAAGCATTTTGACATCTCAAATTGAAGCACATATCAAGTGAAGACATTTAATATTCAGCCAAGAGATTTGAACTCTATATGATTACCAAATACTCACTAACTAATATCAAATACAAGGTATACATGAACGTGGGACCAAGGGAGAACGTGGGAAGATTCAACTTTAGGACGGATACATATTCCAAGTAAGTACATATAAAATGTACCATAGAGCAAGTGGGGATCTTGTGAGGTAACATTATAGTCTAACACAATGGGAGTAATAACCAATAAAGGGAACATATGAACATGTGAAAGGATTACATATATGATGGAATAGACAATTGAAGCAAGTTGGCAAGAGATGGGCAGATTGTATATCCAACATATAAACATATGTACCATGTGTAATCTAGGATCATTTTGATTTATATAAGGGGAATACGTGCCAAGGGTACTTTGGCGATATTGGAGTACTCACTTTAATCAGTCACTAGCAAGGACACTTAGAAAGCTTACTTTGTAATACAAGGGTTGGATTCATGCCAAAGAAATAGGAAATCGAATAGCCTTACATACCTTATCCTCTGACCAATACAACTATCACGATTCCACCTCCTCTTTTTGGTTTTAATCTACAATATAAGTCATGATAAACTAAAATTAGCAGCTATCACACTGTGTGCCCTGTAAAACAGTAGCTAACATTGACGGATAATAAGCCCATATAGCCCTTAAAATAATGTGTATCACCACACTCTCCTTCTCTGCCCAATACATACATTATATATCCTTTTCCAAGATTACCCAAGCTACACCAACCACAATACACATAAAACAGCCTCAAATATTCTTTCTCATACAACCAATTATTGAACTCACCACTCCCTTGAGTTGTTTTATGACAGCACACCCATAATTCCTCACTCAAACTCATACATAAGGAGGAAGAAAATGGAGCAGTCACCTTACCTCAATTTCTGCAACTTCTCCTTATAACTTGAATTCCTCTCGAACTTCAACTTCCCTTCACACTTAAACCAAAGGAGAAGAGAAAAGTATCTTAATAATTAAGGAAAGTGAGCAGTAGCTTGTGGGAATTTCTGCCTTTTATTTATAATTGAGCATGAATAACATGTTTTCTAGTCTTCCATGGGAGAATTAAGCTAAATCCATAAGTGTTTCTCTTACCTTGGTTTGCAGATATAAGGATTTCTTCAAGAACCCTAGAAGGAACTTCAAGGCTGCTATTTTAATTCTTAAGAGAAAAGAGAGAGAGATAGAGCTGGAGTTAATTCTCAATATTGTGTGTTAAAAATGAGTGAGAATAGCAGCCAATATATCTTATATTAAGCTTTCTTCACCTTTAAGAATATCCTCTAGAACCTTCGTTTTTTTGGTCCATTTTCAGCCAATAATTGGTCAAGTAGGTGATGCATCTGCTTATGTACATCAAGCAGCTCAAAAGTTCAAACTAGGTGATGCACCTACTTGCTTTCACTTGGGCTTAAATCTATTGGGCCTTGGCAGATTTGGCTGTTGGGCTTTATTTTCATTTTTATTTTATTTAGCATAGTTTGGGCCTCAAGTGAGTCTATTAGCATAGGCCCAAATCTGATCCATAAACCTTGGCCTTTTTAACTAGATCCATATAGCTCAAGTAGGTGATGCACCTACTTGGTCCTTTGGACTAGTCAATTAGTCAAAGTAGGTGATGCACCTACTTGTCAACTACTAGCTTAGTTAAGTCAAGCAAGCAGCTCACTTATTTTATTCCATTTTCTAAATATGAATCTCATTTTCTTTAACTTAGCACTTAACTTGCAACTTTAAGCTCAATTACCACCTTACTGTCTCAACTTTAAATACTTCTGTCGACGCCAACTTAATTGGGTCGCATCAAAATATATGGGGAGTTCACTTTAAACCTATTCTATTGTCACTAGTTGCATAGGAAACCGAGTCCATAACTATACCACAAGGCAATTTATAAGCGTCATATAAATATGACTGGTTCACGTAGAATACGGGGTGTTACTGCCTTGGGTGTGTTGGGGCTGACTTACCTCTGAAGTTTTTTCTGGTACACTATTATCAAAAGCACACTTAAAACCCTAACAAATTTAAAGCCCCAAGATTTGAGTTCCTAAGACTTTCTCATGTTAATCAAAGAATTCTAAATGTCGAAAATGAAAGGTGCCAACGTCTGCAATCGCTTCATTCTTTTTAGAGCATGTGACTGCTACTTTTCCGGAGTTGGTGGAATAATGCATTCAACAACTCTTTAACCAAATTTAAACCCAAGAAGAAAATGGGAGGAACCTTTCCTTAGACAGGGAAGACCGTATTGTTAAGATGGCCTTCCACATTCGCAACAGAAACATTTAAGAGTCAGTAAAATCTTTGGAGTTTAAGAAGGTTTAAATAATTGTGTGTTGATGCAAAGTAGTGTGTTTCTTCTTTTTCTTTGTTTAGTGGAGATCTACTAAGTGTGTTTCTTCTTTTTCTAAAATAACACTAAGTTAGTAAATGAAATGTGTACTAACTCTTGTGATCACTTGTTGAAGGTAGAGAGTATTGCTTATGTTGTTGAGTCTTCAAAGAATGATAGTATCTCAAAGAAAAACAAATGTATTGAACCATTTTATGGAATGAATGACTTATGGAAACCATTGAACAAATTCGTAACAAAAGTTGACACCTTAGACAATTCCAAAGTTCTTGTTCCAAAGTTCATCAATAGTTCTCCACTAATCAATCTTGATGATTATGTAAATGAGGACGACGATGATAATGAAGAAGAAGACGATGAGAATGTGACTTCGCCAGAAGATAAGGAGCACGAAGTTTTTAGCAAATGTGACTTTGCTAGAAGATAAGGAACACAAATAAGCCTTCTCGACCTCCTCCTCTTGTTGGCCATGGTGGTGATGGTGATAGTGGTGGTGGTGGAACAAATATTAATGTAGCACAAGTTCAAGTTACTACTAAGACAACAGGAGGTACAAGCAGTGGTAGTACAATACCAGTGGATAAACTCTTTCATTCACTACTCTTGTACTACCACTGCTTGTACCTCCTACTATTCCAGTAGTAATTTGAACTTGTTCCACATTAATATTCGTTCTACCACCACCACCATCACTATCACCACCGCGGCCAACAAGAAGTGGATGAGGAGGACTATTTGTCTCCTTTTTCTTTCAACCATCGTCTTTTTCCCTTTACTTTATCAATATTCTTATTATTACTATTTGATGGGGCTTTTATAGCTTGAACAACGTCAAATTTTTTAAGAACATTTTGTTTGCTAACTTTGTTTTCCTTAACTTTTGGCAAAGGCACATACGCATTGTATTTTTCTTCATCATCATTGTCGCCTCATTTTTATAATCATCAAGATTTATTAGTGGAGAACTACTGATGGACTTTGGAACTGGATCTTTGGAATTTTCTAAGGTGTCACCTTTTTTTACCAATTTGTTCATTGGTTCCCATAAGTGATTCATCCTATCCAATGGCTCAATACTTTTTTTTTTTTTTGAGATACTATCATTCTTTGAGGACTCAGTAACATAAGCAATACTCTCAACCTTAAACAAGTGATCATAAGAGTTAGTACTCTTTTCATTCCCGAACTTGGTGTAATTTTAGAAGCAAAGGCTTATTCTAATTTTCTTTGTTGTGTTTACATCTATCACTAGTAGTCTTCAATGCTTTCGTTTTTCACTTTGTAATGTATATGGAATGGTTTTAATCTCACCCGTAATCCCTCTGCGAGTAAAATAATCCAGAGAGATATAATTTCACTTTAGTCGTCCAACAAATGGATTTCTGGTGTGCGCTGATTTAATGTATAACACCTAACCTTTTATTTCTTTAAGCTTATTGGTTTTGTTTTATTGTCTATATGTGTAGTGCTTCATTTGAATCTACTGTGAAGCTATGGGATGTTGAACTAGGGCATCTTCTTCACAGCTTCAACGGACACATGTAACGTATGCGAACTCATTATGTCTACTTGGACACAGGAGACAAAAATAGGGACTCTTAATTAAATTATACTTTTTAACTGTCAATTACAGGCTCAAGTATTATGTAGTTTGTTTACTCGTATTCAATTGAACTATTGATAATCTATATACCTATTCCTTTTATTTCGGTGGGGATGTGAGGGGAGGGGAGTGAGAATAAGTTAATTGTATCGTTATTGTCGAATTTTTTTTTACTGAGTAGGTTCTCTCCCATTTTGAATCCAGTGAAGTTGTTTACTCTGTTACAGTTAGTTCGAATGGTGAATCCATGGAAAATGGTTTATTGGATAAATGCATGAATACATGGTCAGTGAAGGAGGCCAAAATTGTAAAAACTTACAATGATGATGACAGTATTTTTGAAGTGTGTTGGAACAAGGTTGAAACTTGTTTTGCAAACAAAAAGCTTTGTGTGTTTGATATTCGATTGTAGAGGTTGAAGAATAACTTTAAAAGGTCATGGGAACATAGAGACATGAATTTCACAATTTGAGAAACTCTACCTTGTAGAAATGCATATTGTAGATAAGTTTTTTTTATTTGTCACTGGTGTTCGATTTAACCACATTGTTAATTCCTTGCTTGAAATTGAGCCCAAAAACCTAAGGGATCATTTGGTTTGCAAACAAGTTATACTTGATTATTATGTGGGAATAATAATTTAGAGACTTAAAATATCTTTCTTAAGTTTCTTTTTTTTTTTAATAGTAGGTGCATGCATATCTTGTCATTATTTTTTTGCCTAAAGCATCTACATGCATGTAAATAATATCCTTTTGAAAAGTACAAAGCCTGTACCTTCAAGCTGATATTCAACCTTAGGTTTGTCTTTAATTACCAATATCAAATTTTCATTATTGTGTTGTAATTATAATAGTTGGATTTCTGGACTTATTTGGACATGTGGTGTAAGAAATTGTTTTGTATCATGCTTTACTTCCTTGATTTTAGGGGTGTTCAAAACTGAATAGTAATCGTTAAGCCAACCACAAAATTGGCTTATGGCTTATTGGTATTGGGTTATCAAATAAATGGTTGGGAAATGGATTAAAATTTTATAATTAATGACTTATCGATGTGGGGAGAGGTTATTCAATTTCCTTATTGTGTAAACCATTAACCCGTTAAGAATTACTATACTTACATTTTTATTCTAGGTATAGTAGCCTCATTTAATATTTTACCATAATATATAACTATAATTATATAATTTTCTTTTCTTAGTCGTAAATCTTAAAAGCTAAAGCCATGAAACCATGAAAACATGAAAACCTATTTACTTTTCTATTTCTATCTATTTTTCTATAAAGAATAGAGCGCGGGTCAAAAAACTCATAAAAGCACTAAGGATATGTACAATAAATGTATGCAACAATTTATCGAGTCATTTACAAAGATGCTTCAAATGGACAATCAAAAATGTGACAACCAGTTGAAATTTTGGATCAATTTATCTATCTTATCTTGTTACTAGTTAAAAGTCATCCTTTTTGTAAGGTGTGTTCATCGAAAAAAACATATCATAGAAATTATAGGTTAACCAATACAACGCCCGATAACCGTCCGATAATTGCTAATCCATTACCAAACCAACCAATATCTTATAGATGGACTAGCAGATTAATATATTTAAAAAATGATATCCGTAAAGCCAAACCGTGAAGTGAAATTATTTGCCCGATCCGTCCAACCCTAATTGCTTTATCAAATATATAGAGGTTCATTTTCGGCTTAATACGTAATTAACTTGTTAAACTTGTCAAAATAATACATTTAGACATTCGATCTAAGTAATGTTTCAATTAAACAAACCTAATTTGAATATCTGAATAGAATTTTTTGACTTGTTTAAATATGTGGTATCAAGCCTGCTATTTAATGACAAGATATTCATGGGCTTACTAACATAGATGAAAAAAATGAGAAAATCGCCTAATTCTTATAAATTGGCCTCTAACTGACCAAAATGTACTTTAAAATTGTGGAATGTACATACTGCTCCCCCAGCTCCTTACTAAGGGTTCTGTAAAGGTTTCGAAAAGAAATCATCTAGAAGTCATATCATCAAAATATTTATGGCTAACAAACATGAAAACTGAGAAAATTGGTAGATCCTATAAATTGACCCCAAAATGCCCAAAATGGACTCTCATAATTGTGATAATGTGCGTACTTCTCACCCAACTCCCAATGTAGTATTTAGTAAAGGTTTCACGAAGAAATCATCCGGAAGCCATATCACAAAAATTTTCATGGCTAACACATTCAAAAAACTGAGAAAATCGTCTAATTCTTGTAAATTTACCCCTAAATGCCAAAAATGGACTCTAAAAATTGTGAGACTGTACATACTACTTCACCAATTCCCTATGGAAGGTTTCGTAAAGGTTTCACAAAAAAATCATCCGGAATCATTGCCTAACACACACAAAAGATTGATAAAATTTGCTAATTCCTTTTAATTGGCACCAAATGCCAAAATGAACTCTAAAAACTATGCTACTGTACTTATTACTTCCCCAACTCCCTACGGAGGATTCTATAAAAGTTTCACTTTCAAGTTCATATTCTTACTCCCATTTCTCATAAATTACCAATATCAATGTTTCATTGTTGTGTAATTTTAAAATATTGGTATTGGGGTGCTTATTTGGACATATGGTGTAAGACTTTGTTTGGTAACATGTTTTATTTCATTGCTTTATCAATTATATAGAGGCCCTTTGGCTTAATACATAATTAACTTGTTAAACTTGTCAAAATATTCCATTAAGTCATTCAATCTAAGTTATGTTTCAATTGACCATGCCTAATTTGAATATTTAAATAGAATATTTTGACTTTTTTAAACAATTGGTATCAAGCCTTTTATTTAAGGAAAAAAATATTTTTGGAATTCCTGTAAATTAGCCCCTAAATGTCCAAAATTGACTCTAAAATTTGTGAGACAATACGTATTGCTCCCCCAATATCTTGCAAAGAGTTGTGTGAAGGTTTCACAAAGAAATTGTACGAAAGAAATATCACCAAAATATCCATGAATTAACACACATGAAAAACTGAGAAAATCACCTAATTCTTAGCCTCTAGATGCAAAAAATATACACTAAAAATTGTGAGATTGTATGTATTGCTCCCCCAACTTCCTATAGAGGGTTCTGTAAAGGTGTCGCAAAGAAATTGTCTGAAAGTCATATCTCCAAAATATTTATGGGCTAACACACATGAAAAGCTAAAAAATCGTATGATTCTTATAATCTGTCTCCTAAATGTCCAAAATTGATTTTAAAATGTGAGAATGTACGTACTGCTCTCCCAATTCCCTATGGAGAGTTCCATAAAGGTTTTGAAAAGTACTTGTCTGAAAGTCATATCACCAAAATATTCATGGTCTAATACACGAGAAACACTAAGCAATTTTCTTAATTCCTCTGCATTGGTCATTAAATGCCCAAAATTGACTCTAAAAATTATTAGATTGTACGTACTGCTCCTCCAACTCTCTACGGAGGGTTTCGTACAAAATCCTCCAGAAGACATACCACCAAAATATTCATGGGCTGCCACACAAAAACTAAGAAAATTGACTAATTTCTATAATTGGTCTAGACTATACGTACTGCTCCCCCAACTCTCTATTGAGAGTTCCTTAAATGTTTTGCAAAAAAATTGTCCGGAAGCCATATAACGAAAATACTCATGGTATAACACACACAAAATTGAGAAAATTGCTTAATTCATGTCAATTAGCCTTAAATACCAAAAATGGACTCTGAATATTATGAGACTGTATGTGATGCTCCTGAACTCCCTACAGAGGGTTTCGTAAAGAAATCATCCCAAAGTCGTATAAAAAATATATTCATGGCTAATACGCAAAAACCTAAGAAAAATTGCCCAATTCTTGTAAATTAGTCCCTAAATGCATTAAATGGACTCTAAAAATTGTGAGACTATACATACTGCTTCCCCACCTCCCTACGGAGGGTTCCATAAAGGTTTTGCTAAAAATATTGTCAGAAAGTGATATCACCAAAATATTCATGGGCTAACACACATGAAAAACTGAATAAAAAATTCCTAGTTCCTATAAATTGGCTCCTAAATGCTATAAATGGATTGAAATATTGTGAGACTGTATGTACTACTCCCAAATCTCTACGGAAGGTTCCATAAAGGTTTCACAATGTTCGAAAGTCATATCATCAAAATATTAATGGGCCAGCACACATGAAAATCTAAGAAAATCGTCTGATTCCTGTAATTGAGGCTTAAATGCCCAAATTGTACTTTAAAAATTGTAAGAGTGTATGTATTGCTCCCCTAACTCCGTGGGGAGGGTTCCTTAAAGGTTTGCAAAGAAATCATCTGAAATCTATATCATCAAAATTCTCATTAGCTGAAAATCACCTAATTCGTGTAAATTGACCCCTAAATACCCAAAATGGACTCTGAAAAATAATTAATTTGCTCTTACACTAGATGGATGATTTGAATCACATTTCTTAACCACAGTTTCTTTTCTAACCCTCCTATCGTAAAATATTTTATACACTGAGATGCTTTTTGACATTAATATTTAATCTACTTTTTTAATTAAAATAAACAAGAAAATGAGCACCTACATAATATCATATATCATATATCATATATAAAAGAGAACCTTAGGCCAGCCTAAGTGGTACCACCACAAACCAGAATTCCCTTTTAATTTATTTACTTCCAACACTAGCCTTCCCTTTTCATGAAAAGTTGTGACTTTTATGAAAAGTTGTAACTTTTATGGAAAGTTGTAACTTTTATGGAAAGTTGTGACTTTTATGAAGAGTTGCGACTTTTATGAAAAATTGTGACTTTTGTGAAAGGTTGTGACTTTTCCGAAGGGTTGTAACTTTTCCAAAGAGTTGTGACCTTTCCAATAAAGCACAATAAGGATTTGTTCACACTATCCTTTGTTGTCTATAAATAGAGGGATTTTCTATCACTATTATTTGTACATTTTGTTTTGCCATAGGGGAGTCAAATTCAAATAAACTAATTAAACTTCTTATGAAGTGTGTTTCATTCCTCAAAGTTTTCTTCCTCATATTTCATGAAGCTTAATATTTTACTGTACGTCATAGTGATTCATGTATCGATTGCATTTTTTATTTGCTATTTTTGTGACTTTTTTGAACTCTGTTAAAAATTCCAGTAAGGATGGTTGAAAATTATCTTCTCTTTTGTCCCTTTCTACAAGTTTTTTCATAAACTTTTCGGGAAAGTTGCTTGTGGGTTGTACTATATTTGATAACTTTTGTGAAAGGTTGTGACCTTTCCGAAAGGTTGTAACTTTTCCAAAGTGTTGTGACCTTCCCAATAAAGCACAATAAGGATTTGTTCACACTATTTTTTTTTGTCTATAAATAGAGGGATTTCCTGTCACTATTATTTGTACATTTTTTTTCCCATAGGGGAGTCGAATTCAAATAAATTAATTAAACTTCTTATGAAGTGTGTTTCATTCCTCAAAGTTTTCTTCCTCATATTTCACGAAGCTTAATATTTTACTGTACGTCATAGTGATTAATGTATCAATTGCATTTTTTATTTGCTATTTTGGTGACTTTTTTGAACTCTGTTAAAAATTTCAGTAAGGATGGTTGAAAATTTATCTACTCTTTTGTCCCTTTCTACAGGTTTTTTCATAAACTTTTTGGGAAAGTTGCTTGTGGGTTGTACTATATTTGATAGCACACAATAACAAATATGTGATAACTCATACGGAACCAATGATGATGTTTGTTAAAAGAACCAAACAAATTGCTCTCTTGCTTGCCACAGTTAGTATATTATTTTGAATGTTTTTTCTTAGGTACAAACAATTTGTATGTCATTTCACTCTTCCTAAAATAGTCATCCCCTTTCATGAAAAGATGTGACTTTTATGAAAAGTTGTGACTTTTATGAAGAGTTGCGACTTTTATGATGAGTTACGACTTTTATGAAAAATTGTGACTTTTATGAAAGGTTCTAACCTTTCCGAAGAATTCTAAGTTTATAAAGAGTTGCGACATTTCCGATAAGGAACAATAAGAATTCGTTCACACTATCCTTTGTTGTCTATAAATAGAGGGATTTCATCTCTTTTTTTTTTTTTTTTTGATAACCGAGAAATTCGTCTGTGACCCACCCTTTGGACCAATCACAGCCCTCTAAACTCGGTGGATAATGGGCCCGCCCCTCTACCCTTCTCCACTTAAATACCGGGCTTCGCTTTGCATGGTGTGGGGCTTGAACCTGTGACCTAAGCCACAAATCCTCCACCTTTTGCCACTTGAGCTAGGCCTTGGGGGCGGATTTCATCTCATTTTAAAACAACAAAAAATCTGAATTTCTTCTTCTTTTTCTGCACAATTAATATTCAAGTACTTTGCACCTATTGAATGTCTCACTGACACCATTGTTTTTGTATTAATATACTTGTAAATAAAATCGTTCCATCCTGAGAGGATCTATTCCATTAAATCTTGGGTACTAGAGGGGAATAATTTCCTTAAGGGGTCACTGTGCATTCAGTGGACTCAATTTTTTCCTTTCTGTTTCATTCTATTGTTATACATTCTGTTTTTTTTTTTACAGTCATTAATTTATGCTTATAATTTTGATAGTTGTTTTTTAGTACATGTTTTAAACTTTGTTGTTTATGTTTCTGCAAAGTTATTGTTATAAGTATTTGTTAGTACATATAAATATTATTTATTTATTAGAAACTTTAATATCTCATGTTGATGTTCATCTAATTTCCCAAAAATATGAAATAGTAATACTTCCTGAAGGCAAAAGGATAAATTATAAAATTAAATTAAAGTTGATTGATTGAAGGATAAATGATAAGATGTTATAATTATTATTTTCCTTTACATTATTAATGTTCGTTACTATGTAATCTTGTATGTAAGATCTACGTAGCGCCACCACAAACTAGGATTCCTTTATAAATTTATTTATTTCCAAAACTAGTCTTCCCCTTTCATGAAACGTTGTGACTTTTATGAAAAATTATGACTTTTATGAACGGTTGCGACTTTAATGAAAACTTGTGACTTTTATAAAAAGTTATGACTTTATGAAGAGTTGCGACTTTTATGAAAATTTGTGACTTTTATGAAAGGTTGTTACCTTTCCGAAGGGTTGTAACTTTTCCAAAGAGTTTTGACCTTTTCGAGAAAGCACAATGAACATTTGTTGACACTACCCTTTGTTGTCTATAAATGGAGGGATTTCCTCTCATTTTATTTCTGAACTTCTTAAACTTCTTTTGCACAAATAAATATTCATGTATTTGTCTCCTGTTGAGTGGCTTACTACACCATTGTATTTGTATCAATACACTGGTGATTGGTTCCGCGTTGGTCGTAACCCAGTTCGAGAACCTAATCAGACCTCTATTTCGGTACAACGAGGGCCTTTTTCTAATAAGCCAATTCATTTTGGAACAGATTCTTTTCTTTATATGCAACATGTATGTGACCTTAAATCCGAATTGACCAACTGGCGCAGCAGTACGCGACAACTTTTTGAGGCAGGGCTTCGACCCGTATCTTCTCTTATGGCCTTCACCCCCCCCCAGAAATAGAGAACCAAGCCCCATTTCTGGTTTACACGACTTTAGGCAGACCCACGTTGCTCCCAATCTTCCTCCGGATCGCTTCTTCTTCTTCCACGAAGATTCAGACAAAACCGTTTAAACCTCAGGTACTAGAGGGGAATAATTTCATTAAGGAGACATTATGCATTCAATGAGCTCAATTTTTTTTCTTTTTGTTTCATTATATTGTTACAGATACGGTATATTTTTATTTATAGTCATTAGTTTATGATTTTGTTATTAATATAGCACTTTAAGATTTCGTAGGAATGCTTTGCCTTAAGATAAAATGTTATTGACAATGTAGAGTATGTATCCAAAATATGGATATTACTGAATAATCATATGTAAGTTAAATAAAAGAATTCAATCTCGTGCAAAGCACTGGTAATTTATCTAGTTTCTAAATTCTAAATATGTGGGAGAGAAACGCAATCTAATTTTGAACACTACTTTCAGTGAATCTAAAATAAGCAAAATTTATTCATGACATATAAATCACTTCAGGTATACTTAGCACTTTAATCGCAGTGACAAATAGAGGAAGAAAGGGTCATGTATTACCTGTTGCCAGGTAGTGAACATAGGTGCTTTGGTCGAAGGCCTACATTCAAATAACGACAAACTTGAGTAAGCTCAAAACTAGAGCTTTGAGGTGAGATCGAAAGAGTACAAAATATAATTTTTGAGGGAAGAAAGTAGTGGTTCAAGGTGATATCGGGGGAAGTAAATCTTGGTTAAAAATATATGTAAGAGCTGTTATTTATAGTGACGAACTAAGGTTCCTCTTATTGCATTTTAGGTGGGGTTCAAAGGGGTAAATAGTCGTTTGAATTTTGAATCAAACCTTTGCTCTTTAGCAAATCGATAAATCTGAAATCTTTAGGCCTCTTTTTGACTGAATCTCTCACAAAGAGATAGAATTGAGGAGAGTTGATGGAGTTATTGAATCTTGTCCGAAAATGGAGAAGAGCCTTTCTCCAAGGTGAAAAAGACCTTAAAATTTAGCCATTTGAAGGGGAAGGAGCGACGAATTAATGAAAGAAAAATGACCTAATTCGTTTTGGCATTTTGTTGATGAATAAGGCATGGGTTTGGGCCTTTATTTGGGCTATTTTTGGACAGATTTGTGTTAAATGTGGGCTGGAATGGTGGGTTTAGGCTGGACTTCTTTGCCTTTTTATTTTTTCTTTATATAAATTTCCTATCATTTTTAAGATAATAAAAATTCTGAAATTCTTCTTCTTCTTCTGCACAAATAAATATTTGTGTACTTGACTCTTGTTGAGTGGCTTACTACACCATTGTATTTGTATCAAACTCTCAATACACTGGATAATAGAATCATTTTATCTAGAGAGGATCTGTTCTTTTAAACCTCATGTACTAGAGGGGAATAATTTCTTTAAGGGGACACTATGCAGTTAGTGGGCTCAATTTTTTCCTTTTTGTTTTATTTTGTTGTTACAAATCCTGGTATCTTTTGACTTACTCTCATTAGTTTATGATTATGTTATTAATATAGCACTTTAAGATTTCGTAGAAATGCTTTGCCTTAAGATAAAATAATATTGACAATGTAGAGTATGTATAAAAAATATAGATATTACTGAATAATCATATGTAAGCTTAATAAAAGAGTTCAATCCCGTTCAAAGCATGGGTAATTTACCTAGTTTCTAAATATATAGGAGAGAAACACAATCACATTTTTAACAGTACTTTCAATGTATCCAAAATAAGCAAATTTTATTCATGACATATAAATCACTTAAGGTATACATAGAACATTAACCGCAGTGACAAACATAGGAAGAAAGAGGCGAGTGTTACCTGTTGCCTGGCAGTAAACAGAGGTACTTTGGTCGAAGACCTATGTTCGAATAACGACAAACTCGAGTTAGCTCGAAACCAGAGTTTTAAGCTGAGATCGAAAGAGTACAAAAGATATTTTTTGAGAGCCGAAAGTAGTGGTTTAACGTGATATAGGGGGAAGAAAATCTTGGTTAAAAATAGATGTAAGAGCTGTTATTTATAGTGACGAACTAGGGTTCCTCTATTTGCAATTCAGGTGGGATTCAAAGGGGTAAATAGTCGTTTGAATTTTGAATCAAACCTCTGCTATTTAGAAAATCGAAATCTTTTGGCCTATTCTTGACAAAATCTGTCACAAAGAGAGAGAATTGAGGAGAGTTGATGGAGTTTTTGAAGCTTGTCCGAAAATGGAGAAGAGCCGTTGGCCAAGGTGAAAGAGACTTGAAGCTTTTTCCATTTGAAGGGGAAGGAGCGACGAATTGATGAAAGAAAAAGGACCTAATTCGTTTTGGCATTTTGATGATGAATAAGAAACAGGTTTGGGCCTTTGTTTGGGCTATTTTTTGACAGATTTTAGTGTAAAAGGAGGGCTGGAATGGTGGATTTAGGCTGGACTTCTTGGCCTTTTTTTTCCTTTCTTTATATAAATTTCCTGTCATTTTAAAAAAACAAAATTTATGAACTTCTTCTTCATCTTATTCTGAACAAATAAATATTCGTGTTCTTAGCTCCTGTTGAGTGGCTTACTACACCATTGTATTTGTATTAAACTATCAATACACTGGTAAATAGAATCATTTTATCCAAGAGGATCTATTCCTTTAAACCTGATGTACTAGAGGGGAGTAATTTTCTTAGGGGGACACTGTGCAATTAGTGGGTTCAATTTTTTCCTTTTTGTTTCATTCTATTATTACAGATCCTAGTATGTTTTTATTTACAGTCATTTATTTATTATTATATTATTAATATAGAACTTAAAGATTTCGTAGAAATGCTTTGCCTTAAGATAAAATGATATTGATAATGTAGAGTATGTATAAAAAATACGGATATTAGTGAGTAATCATATGTAAGCTTAATAAAAGAGTTCAATCACGTGCAAAGCACGGGTAATTTAACTAGTTTCTAAATATATGGGAGAGAAAGACATTCATATGTTTAACAGTACTTTTAGTGTATCCAAAATAAGAAAAATTTATTCTTGACATATAAATCACTTAAGGTATACATAGCACTTTAACCGCAGTGACAAAGAGAGGAAGTAAGGGGCAAGTGTTACCTGTTTCTGGGCAGTGAACATAGGTGCTTTGATCGAAGGCATACGTTCGAATAACGACAAACTCGAGTTAGCTCGAAACCAGAGTTTTTAGACGAGATCGAAAGAGTACAAAAGATAGTTTTTGAGAGCAGAAAGTAGTGGTTCAAGGTGATATCGGGGGAAGAAAATCTTGGTTATAAATAGATGTAAGAGCTGTTATTTATAGTGACGAACTAGGGTTCCTCTTATTGCAATTCAGATGGGATTCAAAGGGCTAAATAATCGTTTGAGTTTTGAATCAAACCTCTGCTCTTTAGAAAATCAATAAATCTGAAATCTTTGGCATCTTCTTGACTGAATCTGTCACAAAGAGAGAGAACTGAGGATAGTTGATGGAGTTATTGAAGCTTGTCCGAAAAAGGAGAAGAGCTTCTATCCAAGATGAAAGAGAACTGAAGCTTCAGCCATTTGAAGGGGAAGGAACGAAAAATTGATGAAAGAATAATGACCTAATTCATTTTGGCATTTTGCTGATGAATAAGACACGAGTTTGGACCATTGTTTGGGCTATTTCTGGACAAATTTTAGTGTAAAATGTAGGCTGGAATGGTGGGTTTAGGCTGGACTTATTGGTCTTTTTTTCTTTCTTTATATAAATTTCCTCTAAGTTTAAAACAACAAAAAATCGAAACTTCTTCTTTTTCTGCACAAATAAATATTCGTGTACTTAATTAGCTCTTGTTGAGTGGCTTACTACACCATTGTATTTGTATCAAACTATCAATACACTAGTGAATAAAATCGTTTTAATCTGAGAGGATCTATTCCTTTAAACCTCAGGTACTAGAGGGGAATATTTTCCTTAAGGGGACACTGTGCATTTAGTTGGCTCAATTTTTCCTTTTTTGTTTCATTCTATTGTTACAAATTCTGGTATGTTTTTATTTATAGTCATTAGTTTATGATTATGTTATTAATATCGCCCTTTAAGATTTCGTAGAAATACTTTGCCTGAAGGGAAAATGATATTAACAATGTAGAGTATGTATCAAAAATACGGATATTACTGAATAATCATATGTAAACTTAATAAAAGAGTTCAATCCCGTGCAAAGCACCGGTAATTTACCTAGTTTCGAAATATATGGAACAGAAACGCAATCACATTTTTGACATTACTTGCAGTGTATCCAAAAAAAGCAAAACTTATCCGTGAGATATAAATCACTTACGGTATACATAGCACTTTAACCGCAGTGACAAACAGAGGAAGAAAGGGGTGACTGTTATAATGTTCGACGTAATCAACTGACACTATTTTGGTTCAAGTGGCAACGAACGCGTGTAGTGATATTACTGAACCAAGGGTTGGGATGTTCCCACAGGGAGTGGTTTTGAGAATTAATAGAAAAATAAAATTAAGTTCTAATCAGTCATAACTATAGATATTAACGAATAAAAAACATAATAAATCTAAGGGGTGACGCAAGCGTCAATTATCCATGGGGGTTTGTATTAACTAATCAACAAAACTGACAAAAGTATAAGGAAACAAGATAGGGAGACAGGATTCTTGGGATGTGATAGGAATACGAGATAAACAAGACTATCGGGTACATGCTTTTGATAGTAAATTGTTGAACATTTATGACTAGGCTAGACTTAGTGAGGGTATATTCTCTCTCGAGCAACTTACCCCGAATCAACTCGGTTTCTCTCGAATACAGAGTTGCCGCATTAAGCACAGCCTCCGCCTTAGCCCATTCACTCCCTCGAGCTGAATATCTGGGAGAAGGACTAGGATTCACTATCTCGAGTTGAACCCATGTCGACCCAATACCACTGGCTATCAATTTATTAGTCTTAGTTTTACGACCTTTCTCTCGAGCAAGCCAAAAACACTAAGATGAAATCGTATTTGCAACTACAATCCCATTAAGTTCATACACAACCACTAAACGAAATCACATTTAAACAACAAATAAACCATCAACAAGCAAGACCCAACAGATAATTTAACCCATATTCACAAAATCAAGCCCCAAGAATTGGGGTTTTAGCTATACATGTAAAAGAGATAAAAATTTATACCAATATCAGTTTCAATCAATTGGGTATGAAGATTTAAGTCTTAAAACACATCAAGAGTGAAGAATTTTCGAGACCCACTTCCAATTTCTTGGAGTTGAAACCCTTTGAATATTCAAGGTCTTAAAACAAATTCTCCAAAACCCTCTAAAACTTAGACTCTCTCAAAAACTGTAAAAAGTTCCAATAATAGAAGTGATACTAAGCTAGAAATTTAAACCAAGTATTTATAGTGTTTGAAAATTTATGCTGCGTAGGACCATTCGGCGTAGTTAGTCGAGATCGCCGATACGCTCGGTGATCCGCCTTTTGGTTGATTTCATCGCCTTCCTGCTTTTGCCTTCAGTATTCTCGCGTTTTGAGGCATTGGGTGATAGAAGTAGAAGTACTGCTTCGCGGAACTGCTCAGCAACGCGCCGAGTGCTCCTTTCATCGCGGACTTGACCTTCTCCTTTAGGGCTGAGCACACTGGAACAAAAGGCGATCTCCATGCCAATCGGCGACTCACCACATGGGCTCGGCGATATTCAGGCCTTCATTTCTTTGGTCTTTTCAGCCGCCTTGTTCCTTTTTGCCAAGTATCTATGCTTTTCAACAAACTCCAAGTACCTGAAACTTTAGGGTTTACATCAGATATTGAGACAACATATGCATTTGAGGACACTAATTCTATCAAAATATAACCCTAAATGAGTCCAATTTGCGCTTGTCTTCAAGTAAAACTCAAGTTCAACAATTCAAAAAGGATGCCCGAAACAGTGCTACACGAGACTCAATCATGAATGTACACAACAAGACTCAACTTACTCATGCAAGGATCAATTGTATACTCAAAGACTAAAGTTGTGACACACCATTATCAAAGATTCTCAAGCTCACTATTCTTGCTTCAAATGCAAGTTCGAGCTCAACAAAGGTATTCGAATGCCCTCACACAAAAAAAGATTCCATATTCACACACAATGGATTAATCAGTTAAAGTTCTGAAATCAAATGCAGCGTTCACCCTCACAAAGAAGAACAAAATGCATGCTTTCACGCATAGGTTTGCCAGTATTTTCCAATCAACAATTGTTTCAGCATACTAAAGATAAAAAAGGTCAAGGCTTGTAATGGGCCTGAGTGCAAATGTATGGTCATTTAGGCTCAGTGACTTTCATCCTCGTGAAATGTGGCACTTTTAACACTTCATTTCCTCTTCTTTCATCATTTTCTTTATTGCTCATAAGTCATCCCATTATTTAATTTCCATGGATTGTTTGGAAACCCCACTTCTTTTGTACTTTATTCCACAACTTTTTCATTATTTTTCTTTTTCTTTCTTTTCTTTCCCCTTTTTTTTAATATGGAGGGGTTCCATTTTTCTCAAAACCATGGGCTTCTCTTTTGTCCTAAGTTGGCTATTCAATCAACCACAAATCACGAGGATTATGGGTAGTGGATTTAAGAAAGATCACGTTTTCATCAAGTTTCTTCCAAGGAAAAGTAAGGCTCAAGGGGTGTTCAAAAGAGGTTCATACACTCATAAGGTAGGGCACAAAAGAGGTATGTGTCAAATTGGCTCGCACTCTTCGAAGTTGCCTAAGATCATATCATGAGATAGCCTTACTTAGTCGACCGGACTAATAGGGCAAATTCTAGGTGTTATCATGCATGGTTTACAGTAAGTTCATCACACAAGGCATCGACACCAAAGTCAAACAAGACTCCACACTTTCACAAGTGTGCAACGTTCATCACAAGAGAATCAATTCGATACTTGGCTAGTCACAACGAGATGCAAAGAGTTCACATATTGATTATGTAACTTCACTTGGTCTCATCGTAGCCGCACATTCATGTTCATTCGTTTATGAGCACTATCTTAGTCATCGATATTGATCAAAACTGAGACTCAAATTTGCTGCAGAACAGCCACATTCCGAACGTACAAGAGGTGGCGATTTTTATTTTTTTTTGGAAGGGTCAAAATCATTTACAATTTTAAGACAAAAGGAGCCACAAGCTCAAATATCCGTTAAAAACAATATAAAACAGAATTTTAAGCACAACGACCCAACTATATAAACAAAACACAAACATCAATATACACACAACAGGTGGGCCTCACCCCACTACAAATAAAAACCATTTTTCCTCCAATGCAAATGAAGTAAAGTATCCAAAAAAGAAATAATGAAAGACAGAGAGGGAGGTTAAGAGCGGATCATGTCTAGTTAGTCACTCCATCTATCTAGGCATCAGTGCCCGATGCCTCACCCTGAGCCTAGGCAATGGGAAAACCACTCGGTGTGTCGCCGTTAGCTTTCAGTGAAAATGGATAAGCCCGTCTAAAGTTCCAGTGCATAAAGGTTCAGGGGTACAGACAAAGGGCGAATAAAATTCCTTTCAACTAGTCGTCGAGTGCTTTTGGCGACCTCAAGCTTCTCGCCAAAAGTTACATACTTCAACTACTCACTTAGCAAGAAATTAAACGCGATATGGGGGCACTAGGCGAACCTCCGAGTGGTTTGGCGAACTCGACCCAGCTCGCTAAACCACCCAACGTGCCTACCTTCAACCCACTTTCTCGAATTCAACCTCGCAACCCCCGAAAATAGAATCAAACATGCACTAGTTCAATTAAGCTCAGACCCATAACACCCAAACACGACCCCTCAAATTTTAATCTAGTTTAAGGCATACAATTATGGGATTTCAACAATGATAACTACTCGAGCAAGATTATCAAATTAAATCATGCATGTAAACAATCTAATCCTATCAGGAAGGATCAGAACACTTCAATAATATAAGGCTATTGCAAATGAGTATAATGTTTGATAAAATAAACTCGGGGCATAAAAAACCAACCTTTTGTGTCTATAAAGAGAAGATTGAAATGCTAGGCGGCAATGTAATCCAACTCTGAGCAGAAATCAACAATAAAAATACTTTAAAAATGCGAAAATATAGGAACAAGCGTGGGGATGTGAGCTTGGGAAGATAAAAAGTGAGGGAAAGTGAATGAGTTAGAAACTTTTAAAGTTTTGGCCTGCAAAACTGTCCAGTTTTCTCCCATTCGGCAACATTAGTCGAGCTCGCCTATCCTCTCGGCGATTCGCCGAGTGTTCATTTACCTCACCAAATTTTACAGAACCTCCAGTTAGTGTGGGGGTCCCAACGGTGGTCTCCGTCAAGATCACCAATGTTGTCAGCGATTCGCCAATGATTTCCTATGCTCACCGAGTTTTACAGACTCCAATTTGAAGATGTCTTGAGTCAAATGATGGATTAGGTCAGGCTCGTCGACCCCTTCGGTGATTCGTCGACTGGACTTGTTGCTCGCCACCCTACACTCTTTCAAACACTTTCCACACTTTAACCTGTACAAACAACACACCATTATTCTAAACTTAAAAGAAAGCAGTTAATACCTTGGGTTGCCTCCCAAGAAGCGCCTTAGTTAATGTCGTGGCCCGACGCAAGTCCTTACTCACTCTCCATTATTGGGGTTGGCCCTAGTGTTACTAGGTTACCCCAATAGTTCATTTGAGTGGAGATAAGGCACTGCATGACTCATGAGCGTCCTGTTCAGCTGGATAGATCTATAATGCAGCCAATCATCTGACTCAACACTTCAATAATCTCCTTCATCTCTTCTAATACTCGATCTTGTTCGGTGATCTTTTGCAGAATGATTTTTAGTATGTCCTCGACACGATTGTTCTCCTTGTCTCTAGACTTTTTCTGCTGATAAGGGGGTATGTACCTCCCTTGACTTTTGCACTGGTCTTCCACCTCTGATATTTTGGTGGCCAAATCGTTCAACTGAGTTACCAGTGCAGTTAACTTGAAGTCCCTCTCGACTTCTTGATTCGTCTCAGCCAATTTGCCACCATTTCCCTCAGGCATGCTCATGTATCTGCCTTCAACATCAACCTAAAGGAAAACCAAACTAAAAATAAAGTTAGTAAAACTACAACTAACAAGAACAAAAATTTTACTAAACTAAAAATTCTCAAATAACACCGTTC
The DNA here is from genome assembly GCA_029582585.1 of Solanum bukasovii. Lineage (NCBI taxonomy): Eukaryota > Viridiplantae > Streptophyta > Magnoliopsida > Solanales > Solanaceae > Solanum > Solanum bukasovii. The sequence goes on from JAJOOI010006699.1 coordinate 74,255, forward strand.
CCCGGCAGCGGCGCCATTTTGATGTTCGACGTAATCAACTGACACTATTTCGGTTCAAGTGACAACGATTGCGTGTAGTGATATAACCCAACCAAGGGTTGGGATCGTTCCCACAGGGAGTGGTTTCGAGAATTAATCAAAAAATAAAAATAAGTTCTAATCATTCATAGTTATAGATATTAACAGATAAAAAACATAATAAATCTAAGGGGTGACGCAAGCGTCAATTATCAATGGGGGTTTGTATTAACTAATCAACAAAAACGATAAAAAATATAAGGAAACAAGATAGGGAGACGGGATTCTTGGGATTTGATAGGAATACAGGATAAACTAGACTATCGGGTACATGCTTTTGATAGTAAATTGTTGAACATTTGTGACTAGGCTAGACTATAGTGGGGTAAATTCTCTCTCAAGAAACATACCTTGAATCAACTCGGTTTCTCTCGAACAACGAGTTGCCGTATTAAGCATATCCTCTGCCTTAGCCCAATCACTCTCTCGAGCTGAATGTGTGGGAGAAGGACTAGGATTCACTCTCTCGAGATGAACCCATGTCCACCCAATACCACCGGCTATCAATTTAGTAGTCTTAGTTTTACGACCTCTCTCTCGAGCAAGCCAAAAACACTAAGATGAAATCGTATTTGCAGCTACAATCCCATTAAGTTCATACTCAACCAATAAATGAAATCACATTTAAACAACAAATAAAACATCAACAAGAAAGACCGAATAAATAATTTAACCGATATTCACGAAATCACACCCCAAGAATTGGGGTTTTAGCTAGACATGTAAAAGAGATAAAAATTTATTCCAATATTAGTTTCCATCATCTGGGTATGAAGATTTAAGTCTTAAAACACGTCTAGAGTGCAGAATCTTCGAGACCCACTTCCAATTTCTTGGAGTTGAAACCCTTTGAATCTTCAAAGTCTTAGGACAAAGTCTCCAAAACCCTCTAAAACTTAGACTCTCTCAAAAATTGTAAAAAGTTCCAATAATAGAGGTCATACTAAGCAAGAAATTTAAAACAAATTTTTATAGTGTTTGAAAGTTTGTGCTGCGGAGGACCATTTGGCGCAGTTAGTCGAGATCACCGATATACTCGGCGATTCGCCTTTTGGTCGATTTCATCGCCTTCCTACTTTTGCCTTCAGCATTCTCACGTTTTGAGGCATTGGACGATAGAAGTATTCGTTTGCGGAACTGCTCGGTGACGCGCCGACTGCTCCTTATCATCGCGGACTTGACCTTCTCTTTTTGGGGCTCAGCACACTAGAACAAAAGGCGATCTACAGGCCAATCGGTGACTCACCACTTGAGCTTGGCGATCTTCAGGCCTTCATTTCTTCTTTTTAGATGCCTTGTTCCTTTTTCCCATGTTTTGTCTATCCTTTGTCTCATACTCCAAATATCGGAAACTTAAGGGTTCACGTCAGCTATTGAGACAAAATATGCAGTTGAGGACACTAATTCTATGAAAATATAGCCCTAAATGAGTCCAATTTGTGGACTCATCATGTTACCTATTGCCGGGCAGTGAACATAGATGCTTTGGTCGAAGGCCTATGTTCGAATAACGATAAACTCGATTTAGCTCGAAACCAGAGTTTTTAGCCAAGATTGAAAGAGTAAAAAAGATATTTTTTGAGAGTAGAAAGTAGTGGTTCAAGGTGATATCATAGGAAGAAAATCTTGGTTAAAAATAGATGTAAGAGCTTTTATTTATAGTGACGAACTAGGGTTCCTCCTATTGCAATTCAAGTGAGATTCAAAGGGGAAAATAGTCGTTTGAATTTTGAATCAAACCTCTGCTCTTTAGCAAATTGATACATCTGAAATCTTTTTGCCTCTTCTTGACTGAATCTGTCACAAAGAGGGAGAACTGAGGAGAGTTGATTGAGTTATTGAAGATTGTCCGAAAATGGAGAAGAGCCTTTTTCCAAGGTGTAAGAGACCTGAAGATTTAGCCATTTGAAGGGGAAGGAGCGACGAATTGATGAAAGAAAAATGGCCTAATTCGTTTTGGCATTTTGCTGATGAAAAAGACACGGGTTTGGGCCTTTGTCTGGGCTATTTTGGACAGATTTTAGTGTAAAATGTGGGCTGGAATGGTGGGTTTAGGCTGGACTTCTTGGCCTTTTTTTCTTCTTTATATAAATTTCCTCTCATTCAAAACAACAAAAATTCTGGACTTCTTCTTCTTCTGCAGAAATAAATATTCGTGTACATAGTTCCTGTTGAGTGGCTTACTACACCATTATATTTGTATCAAACTATCAATACACTAGTGAATAGAATCGTTTTATCCCGAGAGGATCTATTCCTTTAAACCTCAGGTACTAAAGGGGAATAATTTCCTTAAGGGGGCACTGTGCATTTAGTGGACTCATATTTTTCCTTTTTGTTTCATTTTATTGTTACAGATTTTGGTATGTTTTTATTTACAGTCATTAGTTTATAATTCTTTTATTAATATAGAACTTTCAGATTTCGTAGAAATACTTTTCCTTAAGATCAAATTTTATTGACAATATATAGTATGTATCAAAAATACGAATATTACTGAATTATCATATGTAAGCTTAATAAAGGAGTTCAATCCTGTGCGAAGCACGGGTAATTTACCTAGTTTCTAAATATATGGGAGAGAAATACAGTCACAGTTTTCACACTACTTTCTGTGTATCGAAAATAAGCAAAATTTATTCATGACTTATAAATCATTTAAGGTATACATAGCACTTTAACCGTAGTGACTAATAGAGAAAGAAAGGGGTGAGTGTTACCTCTTGCCGGGTAGTGAACAGAGGTGCTTTGGTCGAAAGCCAACATTTGAATAACCACAAACTTGAGTTAGCTCGAAACCAGAGTTTTTAGCCGAGATCGAAAGAGTACAAAAGATACTTTTGAGGGAACAAAGTAGTGGTTCAAGGTGATATCGGGGGAAGAAAATCTTGGTTAAAAGATATATGTAAGAGCTGTTATTTGTAGTGACGAACGAGGGTTCCTATTATTGCAATTCTTGGTGGGATTCAAAGGGGTAAATAGTCGTTTGAATTTTTAATCAAACATCTTCTCTTTATTAAATCGATAAATCTGAAATCATTTTGCCTCTTGTTGACTAAAACTGTCACAAATAGGGAGAACTGAGTAGAGTGGATTGAGTTATTGAAGGTTGTCCAAAAATGGAGAAGAGCTGCTGTCAAAGGTGAATGAGACTTGAAGCTTTAGCCATTTGAATGGGAAGGAGCGACTAATTGATTAACGAAAAATGACCTAATTCATTTTGGCATTTTGTTGATGAATAAGACATGGGTTTGGGCCATTGTTTGGGATATTTATGGAATGATTTTTGTGTAAAATGTGGGTTGGAATGGTGGGTTTAGGTTGGCCTTCTTGGCCTTTTTTTCGTAATTTATGTAAATTTCCTCTCATTTTAAAACAACGAAAATTTTGAACTTCTTCTTCTGCACAAATAAATATTCGTGGACTTGGCTCTTGTTGAGTGGCTTACTACACAATGTATTTGTATCAAACTATCAATACACTGGTGAATAAAATCGTTTTATCCCGAGAGGATCTATTCCTTTAAACCTCAGGTACTAGAGGGGAATAATTTCCTTAAGGGGACATTGTATATTTATTGGGCTCAATTTTTTCCTTTCTGTTTCATTCCATAGTTACAGATTCTGGTATGTTTTTATTTATAGCCATTAGTTTATGATAATGTTATTAATATAGCACTTTCAAATTTCGTAGAAATGCTTTGCCTTAAGATAAAATGATATTGACAATGTAGAGTATGTTTTAAAAATACGAATATTACTGAATAATCATATGTAAGCTTTCGCAAAAGAGTTCAATCCCATGCAAAGCACTGGTAATTTACCTAGTTTCTAAATATATGGGACAGAAACACAATCACATTTTTAACACTACTTTTAGTATATCCAAAATAAGCAAATTTTATTCATGACATATAAATCACGTAAGGTATACATAGCACTTTAACCGCAGTGACAAACAGAGGAAGAAAGGGGAGAGTGTTACATGTCGCCTGGTAGTGAACAAAGGTGCTTTAATCGAAGGCTTACGTTCGAATAACGACCAACTCGAGTTAGCTCGAATCCAAAGTTTTTAGCCGAGATCGAAAGATTACAAAAGATATATTTTGAGAACAGAAAGTAGTGTATCAACGTGATATCGGGTTAAGAAAATCTTGGTTAAAATAGATGTAAGAGTTGTTATTTATAGTAACGAACTAGGGTTTCTCTTATTGCAATTCAGGTGGGATTCAAATGGGTAAATAGTCGTTTGAATTTTTAATCAATCCTCTTCTCTATAGCATATCGATAAATCTGAACATTTGGCCTCTTCTTGACTAATTCTGACACAAAGAGGGAGAACTGAGAAGAGTTGATTGAGTTAATGAAGCTTGTCCGAAAATAGAGAAGAGCCTCTGTCCAAGGAGAATGAGGCCTGAAGCTTTAGCCATTTGAAGGGGAAGGAGCGACTAATTGATTTATGAAAAATGAGCTAATTCATTTTGGCATTTTGCTGATGAATAAGACATGGGTTTGGACCATTGTTTGGGATATGTTTGGACAGATTTTTGTGTACAATGTGGGCTGGAATGGTGGGTTTAGGCTGGACATCTTGGCCTTTTTTTTCGTTATTGATATAAATTTCCTCTCAGTTAAAAAATAAAATAAAATTCTGAACTTCTTCTTCTGCACAAATAAATATTCGTAGACTTGGCTCTTGTTGAGTGGCTTACTACACCATGTATTTGTATCAAACTATCAATACACTAGTGAATAAAATCGTTTAATCCCGAGAGGATCTATTCCTTTAAACCTCAAGTACTAGATGTGAATTATTTTCTTAAGGGGACACTATGTATTTAGTGGGCTCAATTTTTTCCTTTTTGTTTCAATCTATTGTTACATATCCTGGTATGTTTTTATTTTACAATCATTAGTTTCTGATTATGGTATTATTATAGCACTTTAAGATTACGTAGAAATTCTTTGCCTTAAGATAAAATGATATTGACAATGTAGAGTATGTTTTAAAAATACATATATTACTGAATAATCATATGTAAGCTTAATAAAAGAGTTCAATCCCAGGCAAACCACAGGTAATTTACCTAGTTTCTAAATATATGGGAGAGAAACGCAATCACATTTTTAACACTACTTTCAGTGTATCCAAAATAAGCAAAATTTATTCATGACATATAAATCACTTAAGGTATACATAGCACTTTAACCGCAGTGACAAACAGAGGAAGAAAGGGGTGAATGTTACATGTTGCCGAGCAGTGAACAGAGGTGCTTTGGTCGAAGTCCTACGTTCGAATAACTACAAACTCGAGTTAGCTCTAAACCAGAGTTTTTAGCTGAGATTGAAAGAGTACAAAAGATTATTTTTGGGAGAAGAAAATAGTGGTTCAGCGTGTTATCGGGGGAAGAAAATTTTGGTTAAAAATAGATGTAAGAGCTGTTATGTATAGTGACGAACTAGGGTTCCTATTATTGCAATTCAAGTGGGATTCAAATGGGTAATTAGTCAATCAAACCTCTGCTCTTTAGCAAATCGCTAAATCTGAAATAATTTGGCCACTTCTTGACTGAATCTATCACAAAGAGAGAGAACTAAGGAGAGTTAATGGAGTTATTGAAGCTTGTACGGAAATGGAGAAGACCCACTGTCCAAGGTGAAAGAGACTTGAAGCTTTAGCCATTTGAAGGGGAAGGAGCGACTAATTGATTAATGAAAAATGAGCTAATTCATATTGGCATTTTGCTGATGAATAAGACATGGGATTGGGCCATTGTTTGGGATATTTTTTGACAGATTTTTGTGTACAATGTGGGCTGGAATGGAAGGTTTAGGCTAGACTTCTTGACCTTTTTTTTTGTAATTTATATAAATTTACTCTCATTTTTAAAAACAAAGAAAATTCTGAACTTCTTCTTCTGCACAAATAAATATTCGTGGACTTGGCTCTTGTTGAGTGGCTTACTACACCATGTATTTGTATCAAACTATCAATACACTAGTGAATAGAATCGTTTAATCCCGGGAGGATCTATTTCTTTAAACCTCAGGTACTATATGTGAATTATTTTCTTAAGGGGACACTATGCATTTATTGGGCTCAATTTTTTCTTTTTTGTTTAAATCTATTGTTACAGATCCTGGTATATTTTTATTTACAATCATTAGTTTCTCATTATGGTATTATTATAGCACTTTAAGATTACATAGAAATTCTTTGCCTTAAGATAAAATGATATTGACAATGTTGAGTATGTTTTTAAAATACGGATATTACTGAATAATCATATGTAAGTTTAATAAAAGAGTTCAATACCATGCAAAGCACAAGTAATTTACCTAGTTTCTAAATATATGGGAGAGAAACGCAATCAAATTTTTAACACTACTTTCAGTGTATCCAAAATAAGCAAAAAAAATTCATGACATATAAATCACATAATGTATACATTGTACTTTAATCGCATTGACAAACAGAGGAAGAAAGGAGCGAGTGTTACATGTTGCCGAGTTGTGAACAGAGGTGCTTTGGTCGAAGGCCTACGTTCGAATAACGACAAACTCGACTTAGATCTAAACCAGAGTTTTTAGCCGAGATTAAAAGAGTACAAAAGATATTTTTTTAGAGCAGAAAGTAGTGGTTCAGCGTGATATCGGGGAAAGAAAATCTTGGTAAAAATAGATGTAAGAGCTGTTATTTATAGTGACGAACTAGAGTTCCTCTTATTGCAATTCAGGTGGGATTCAAATGGGTAAATAGTCATTTAAATTTTCAATCAAACCTCTGCTCTTTAGCAAATCGCTAAATCTGAAATAATTTGGCCTCTTCTTGACTGAATCTATCACAAAGAGAGAGAACTAAGGAGAGTTGATGGAGTTATTGAAACTTGTACGAAAATGGAGAAGACCCACTGTCCAAGGTTAAAGAGACCTGAAGCTTTAGCCATTTGAAGGGGAAGGAGCGACGAATTGATTATAGAAAAGTGACGTAATTCGTTTTGGCTTTTTACTAATAAAGAAAAGACGGGTTTGGGCTATTTTTGGACAGATTTTTGTGTAAAATCTGGGATGTAATTGTGTATTTAGGCTGGACTTCTTGGCCTTTATTTTTGTTATTTATATAAATTATCTCTCATTTTAAAATTAAAAAATTCCAAACTTCTTCTGCACAAATAAATATTTGTGGACTTGGCTCTTGTTGAGTGGCTTACTACACCATGTATATGTATCAAACTATCAATACACTGGTGAATAGAATCGTTTTATCCCTAGAGGATCTATTCCTTTAAACCTCAGGTACTAGAGGTGAATAATTTCCTTAAGGGGGCACTATGCCTTTAGTGGACTCAATTTTTTCCTTTTTGTTTCATTATGTTTTTATCTACAATCATTAGTTTATGATTATGGTATTAATATAGCACTTTAAGATTTCGTAGAAATGCTTTGACTTAAGATAAAATGATATTGACAATGTAGAGTATCTTTTAAAAATACGGATATTACTGAATAATCATATGTAATCTTAATAAAAGAGTTCAAACCCGTGCAAAGCACGGGTAATTTACCTAGTTTCTAAATATATGGGAGAGAAACGCAATCACTTATTTAACACTACTTTCAGTGTATCGAAAATAAGTAAAATTTATTCATGAAAAATAAATCACTTAAGGTATACATAGCACTTTAACCGTAGAGACAAACAGAGGGAGAAAGGGGCAAGTGTTACATGTTGCCGGGCAGTGAACAAAGGTGCTTTGGTGGAAGGCATACGTTCGAATAAAGACAAACTCAACTTAGCATGAAACCAGAGTTTTTAGCCGAGATCGAACGAGTACAAAAGATATTTTTTGAG
>JAJOOI010006700.1:0-61376 GCA_029582585.1 Solanum bukasovii
AAAATTATTTGTTGCATTTTTTTTTGTGTCGTCTTTTTGGGATCATGAAACAAGTATATTATTTTGATTTGGATAAATTATGAAAAAAATATTAAAAACTCTTTTTTAAAATACCTAATATTTTTTGGAATTTGCTATAACTTTATCAAGAAAGTAAGTTTTTAATTTTTATCATGTTATAGTAAAAATAAGGAAAATTATTCAAATTTTATTAAATAAAAATTAAAGAAAGTTAATACGGTATAATAAATCACTTTGATCAAAATAATGCTTAATGTGTAGACAATGCTTTATTTCGATCCTTAATATATTTCACTTAATTTAAATGGTCTTTAATGTATAATAAATTAAAAGTGTCCATTTTGATCTTTAATATATTTATCTGATTGAAATAGTCCTTAATGTATAACAAAAATGTGGTTATTTTGATCATTTACTCTATATCTAATAGATTTAAATAAAAGTGTTAAATTTAGTTGCGGATCGCACATAGTTAAAAAAATCCTCCATTATTATCTTCTTTGTTAGCTTCAAAATGCTCATGCACACACATAAAGGATCGGATGTGGATTTTTTTAATCCCCTTTTTGTAACTTTGATGGAAAACAATAATAGATATTAGGTTAGTGTAATAATATTTTAGGAAAGAGAAAATAGTAATTTGTTGGAGAAAGTAGTGAAAATAGTGTGAGATTTTATAGCGTTCTTTTTTTGAAGCTAGCAAAGAAAACAATAATGGTGAATTTTGTTAGCCACGTAGGGTCCACAATTAAATTTAACATTTTTTGATAAACCTATTAGCTTTGGGGTAAATGATCAAAATGAACACATTTTGTTATATATTAAGAACCATTACAATCCAGTGAAATATATTAATGACCAAAATGAACATTTTTATTACTATAATCTATACATTAAGGATTATTTAAATCAAATAAAATATATTCCCTCTGTTTCTATTTAGTTGTCACCATTTTAGGTTTCACGTTTCTTTAAAAAATTAGGTAAGTTTACTATCCTTATTTAGTGTTTTCTTGAAGTCAAATTTTCAATAAATAAAATAATTACTTTGTTTTTCAATGTTGGTCAAATACGTACTTTCAAGGATAAAATACAAATAATAATGTCATTTATGCATTGATTTTATGAAATGACAAGTATTAAATAACGTGTATTTTTAGTAAAGACGATATGTAAATAAGAACGTACGGAGTATGGTAAAATATTTAGGCATAATATATAAACATGACCCTTAACTTAACTTCAGTGGACAATTATGTCCTCCAACTTTGAGTATGCATAAATAAACACTTAAATTTGTATAAAATTGAACAAGTAGACACACATTTACTTGTATACACCCAAAATTAAAGATCATAATTGCCGGCTGACGTCAAGATAATGATCATGTTTATGTATTATGTAAAATATATTACCCATACATTAAGGACAATTGATCATTTTCTCCATATTAATATTTGATTAAAGGTTAAATTTTGTGTAAATAAACAATTAAACATTAAAGGATGTTTTAAATTAAAATCTCGGTGGATCTGTATACATATTACAGTTTACCCCTCCTCCCCTCTCTTCCTCCTCCTCAACGCTCCGTCGCTTCTGCCACCGTGCACAGCGGAACACCACTGCACAATCACCGCTACCATCATTCAGTTCTGCCGCTTCCTTCTCTGAATCAGGTTTCAGTTTCTCCTCCTTTCCGGATCACTCATGAGTAGTTACTTTTTTTGTTCTTCGTATTTACAATTTCCAATGTCGGATCACAAAAGAATTAGCATTATTTGTTGTAATTCGAGCTCAAAATCATAATCAGAAGCTGAAAATCGGTACTTTAGATTTCCTTTTATTAATTGGAGTACTAATTCTGATTGCAATGTCTTTGCGATTTTTCAAAAATATTTTTTAAAATCTTAAGTCCTTATTTAAGTTAATTGACAAAACTGAATACTGTTCCATTTTTATTTTGATCTACATGCAACAATGACAATTGTTCCTCTGTTCCAGACAAGTTGGGGCTATTTTGTTCTATATGTTAATTTTTATTTATTTATCATACTTCAATGGAAATGCTAATGATGTACATAAAATTCAGGCAGATATAGTATTGATTGATGGACTAAACATTCGTATTAATTACTCTATGTGTCCCAATATAAATGACACCATTCTACTAATAATATTATTCGTTATTTTTGTGGTGGGGTGGATTCACTAGCACTGTTATCCCAATTCCATAGATTGCTGCCGATCCTAGATAGTTGGGGCTGCATAATATGCAGTTGGTGGGATGGAAGGAGAATAATTCTCTCTTCGCTAGTAGTTATAGTTAATCAATTAGTAACTTTTGGAAAGAAGGAGTTGGGCTACCAGCAACTAGCTATGTTGCTTGAATTCTCCAAAAATGCTGCCAGGTGTATGTGGGTTCCTCCAAAAGTATTGCATTATTTTGAGGATCTGGTATGGGTGCGATAACATTTTTGGAGGATTCACGCAGCATAGGCCATTAGCAAGCATGTGTATATTGAGATGCGAATGGGGTTTTCCGGCTACCAGCCGGGTTTGTAGAGCTCCTAAATACTGATATTGGGGCTTCAATTGTATTTCTACGTGCCTATATTGTTACGGGGCATCCTTTATCGATTATAAGTATGTTCGTTCACTTTAGTATAAGATTTGAGTTTGTTCATATTGACATGTCTCTTGATTTCCATGGAGATGGTAACGAGTCATTTCCTTTCAGGTTTCGTTCTGATGAGTGATGACCAGAGAACAAATCACCATATAGCCTGTTGCAATCTGTAGTCAATCATAGAGAAAACAGAAGAAGATAGAGATGTTTTCATTATTTTATGGACTATATAAATACATGTTTAGCAAGACAGAGTTTCATGTCCTTATTCTTGGGATTGACAAGGCTGGGAAAACGGTACATTATCAACTATTTTCTTCCTTCAAACTTTTTTTATAATTTTGTGCAATGTTTCATGTACTTTACTCCATCCAGTTTTACGTTTAATCGCTTGTGCTAGATATCTTCTAAATGATATTATAACAACAACAAACACAAGTGGGGTCTGGGGAGGGTAAAGTATACGCATACCTTACCCCTATCTTGAAAAGGTAGAGAGGTTGTTTCTGATAAACCCTATATTCTAAATGATCATTTGAATTGCCAAAACTATTTATCTTAGTAGCAATATATTCTTACTCAATCTTTGCAGTGGGTTTTAGACCAGCGGTAGGTTTTGAAATTCTAGAAGTGGTCTTTCGAGGGCTAGTGGTCCATCTCAAAATTAAATGTATTTCTAGTGGGTCAAAGCTTTGCTGTCTTACTTTATATCACAGTGATCTTTAAAGTTCAGCAATAAAACAACACTTACATGTCTAGAAAAACTTAAGAACACAACTCCCTTTAAGTTGACATGTTAACATATGAGAGGGAGAGGTCAAATGGATAATATATGGATGGAAGCTGAGGTAATTGTTGTGTTTTCTTACTGTTTTGTGGCTGGAAAGATTCTGGTCATTCTGTAAGGAAATGCAAATGCAGAAACAACAGTGAATAAGTAGTAGAGTGGGTCAAAGTCCCACATTTGTAAGGGAATGGACTGGTGGTCTGCTTATATAGACTTGGGCAATCCTCCCCTCATGTGCTAACTTTTGGGGTTGAGTTAGACTCAGATGCCATATCTTTACATGGTACCAGAGCTAGGTCCATCCGTGGTTTGACTTCTGGCCTATGCTCCAGTTGGGCCTCTGGGAGTGAAGGGGGGTGTTCGAGTGGGTCGAAGTCCCACATTGGTAGGGGATTGGACCTGTGGTCTGCCTATATGGACTTGGACAATCCTCCCCCTCATGAGCTAGCTTTTGGAGTTAAGTTAGGCTCAGGTGTCATATCTTTATAATATAGGATAGAGAAGAAAGATGGGAAAGAAAGAAGAAAGGAGATAGGGTGTAGAGAGAGAGAGAGAGAAAGTAAAAGTAATCACTTGAAGCTTCTCTAAGATCACTGTATTCACCGTGTCAAACACAAAGATTAACATGGCTTATGTGGAGAAAAACGCTGAAGAAAAGACTAGAAGTAAGCACCAACTTTTTTTTACACCCAAAGGTGTGGCCCAATGGTCAATAAAGTGGATTGAGCACCATGAGGTCTTCGATTCAATTCCAAGTAGAGACAAAACACTAGGTGATTTTTTCTCAAATGTTCTAGCCGCGGTGGACAGGGTTACCTAGTACTTGTTGCTAGTGCAAGGTGGAAGGTATCCCGTGGAACTAGTCAAGGTGCGCGCAAGTTAGCCCAGACACCATGGTTATCAAAAAAAAAAGTTAGCACCAACTTTTGACAAGCCCCAAGGTAGATTCAGTTATTGCAGCTTGTTTGTGAATTTGGATTCCACTTCATATTGTAATATTTCCTAAACTTTCTTGGATTAATATTTATATCATCTCTTGCTGGTTTTGTGTACAATCTCTCTATCTCCATAAGATAGGGGTAAGATCTGCGTACACTCTACCCTCCCAAGGTGGAGACTCCACCTGTGTAATCTTACACTGGGTTTGTTGTTCAATAGAATTTTTCATCAGACATCCTCCTCCTTGAATAGAGACTCTTCATAACTAGAATGTCTTCAGTTTCCTCCTGAACAGTAGTAGCAGCAATCACATCTATCTTATTAACATCTCCACAATGGCCTGTCTATGTTGAAGACATTGGTAATCATTTACAATGAAGCTTCTTTTAGTGTGGGTTGAGAATTGTTTCTGGCACTTAACAATAATTGAAGTCCCCAGCTTCAAAGTCCTCTCATTGTCAATGTAGAGCTGCATAAGATTTGTAAACTGCATTACGATAGATAATCTTGGGTCGTCTGTTAGTATGAATTTGGTGAGCTATGCTCAGCGAATGCTTTCCTTTCGGAGCCTGAGAACGGTGAAGGAACTAAGACAATAGGTTTCCTCGGTTTCATACCCATCTCAATTTCAAAGGGACTGGGGACCAGTGGTTTGATCGACACTAGACGGAGTTATTGTATCCGAAGTTGATCATAGGCAGAACTAGGTCCCAAGTGGTTTGTCTCCAACAAGATGACACACAACAAAGTAGATCCACTAAACTTTGAGTACAACCTAAGTTTGGCCATGAGTTTGAAGGTGAAAAACAGTTGAGGGTTATAGCTTAGTGCTCTGAAATGCCAAAATGTCCTCCACAGTAACTAGTAAACTGAACGTCTTGACCAGAATCAGTAGTTTTGGGAAGTCTATGAAGTCACATGAACTGGGCTTTCTTCATGTAGTCTCTGGTAGTTCCCATGATACTGATGAAATTCACATAAATCTATTAGAAAGTAAAGACCTTGTGAAATTGCTGATGAACCTCCTTGTATGATGTAAATGTTAATCCAAGAAAGTTTGGTAAGTTCTCTGAGCAGAATTCTGCTTGTAAATTAAAACCAAGTGTTGCCATGTGATACAATTAAACCGTGAAGTTGGGCAGTTTACCTTTTTGATGGATCATCAACAGGAGAAACAACACTAGTAAACGAATCTTAAAATTCTTTTCTCAAGTTGGACCCTGATTGGCAGCAAGATAAGGAAGGTCAAACAAGACTGCAAGAAATATAGAAAAATCACTGCCAGAATCTTGAGTAAAACCCTAAGTTATTTGAAAAAAATTAGATATCTAGAAACATGCACACATCTACTGATGGAGCGCAGGTTCTTAAACTTGGGAAGTAAGACTAAAATAAAACAAAAAAACTAGTCCATATCCTTTGTGAAGGAAGTATATATGGGAGTAACAACAGGGTCTTTTGCCGTGGAAAAAGATTTGGTTTAGCAAGGCTAACGACAGGGTCTTTTGGCCTTGAAACAATATTTGGTTTAGCAAGGCTTCTTTGAAGGTGTCTTGCTTCTCTTGGATTTAGCTAGGACGGCACTCACTCATTCCAACCTCCAAAAGAGGGGATTTCAGCTTTGTAGTAGGTGCCCATGTGTGAAGAGCACTCTGAATAGGTTGGCCACCTCATTTTGCATTGTAGAGTTACTGTAGTTATGTCTTCTCACTCTGGCTTAATGCAAGGCTGCAAGCCTATATAATATCTTTGATTACTTATAAGCAGAAATTTGGATATGGGAGTAGACTGCAATACAACAGTACTAGAGCTAGAGGGTAATACATGAGTGAAGTCCAATTTAGCTTTACTTGAAGAGAGGAAAAGTTACCCTTCGTACTTAAAAAGGGCAGCCCGGTGCACAAAGCATCCCGCTTTTATGCAGGGTCCAGGGAAGGCCCACACTCCAAGGGGTGTGATGTAGACAGCCTACTGTTGCTTTCACGGCTTGAACCCATGACTTATAGGTCATACAAAGACAACTTTACTGTTGCTCCAATGCTCTCATTCTTGTCCTTCATACTTATTAGAATAAAGTTGTCCCTGGAATTAGTTCTCTGTGAACGTTAATCTGAATTGCATCTTTATTTTTTGACATGCCATTGTCTGAATTGCTTTGTTACTCTTTTTATTTGCTTTTAATTTTTAATCTTTTTGTAATTTCTCTTTCCCTATATTCGTGTATGCGTGTGCGTGTGAGTGTGCGCGCGAATTTTACATGCTTAACCATTACAGATATATTACCAAAGTCTAGTCTTGAAAGGTTTCTTTCTAATCCTTCTTTCTATTATCAAATTTCTAGACATTGTTAGAGAAAATAAAGTCACAATACTCAAACTTGGAAGGCCTTCCACCAGATCGTATTGTTCCAACTGTGGGGCTCAATATTGGTCGTGTTGAAGCATCAAATACGAAGCTTGTATTTTGGGATTTAGGAGGTCAGGTATGAACTTTGCTTCCTGTGACCTCTGAGATGATTAAATTTCCATTTTAGAACCGTAAAGGGTCTGTAAAATAAATGCAGCAGCAGATAAATGTATATGTATGACAAAAGACAAGTTTGAAGTGCTTGACATCAGACATCTGCTTTATACTTCTAAGTTTGATGATGAAGTGCATGTTGTTATCACAGTTGCATGATTTTTGGCGTATATTGTGCAACTTATGATGGTCATCTACTACTCTTGTTTAGGAAGTATATTTCCAACCTTGAGATGTATTTTGATAATTCTCTGCCTTTTATAGGACAGTTCTCAAACTTAAGATGTATTTTGATAACTTTCCGCCTTATATAGGACAGTTTTCGCTGGCATGACCTTTGTTATAAATAGATGAAGGGATTATACAATATTCTTATGTTTTCTCGCTAGAGCTTAGTCAGCAGATAGGGGTGTCAGTTCTCTGACAGCAAGATACTTTTTTATATTTCAGCTGGTTATAGACAGTTCATATAAGTTTCTTTGACTAACATGAGACCATTTATACACTTAGCCTGGTCTTCGCTCAATCTGGGAGAAGTATTATGAAGAGGCACATGCTGTGATATATGTTGTTGATGCTGCTAGTCCATCACGCTTTGAGGATTCTAAATCTGCACTTGGTATGTACTGTTGGTTAGTCATGTGTTCAAACTTTTGTCTAGTTCACGATTAATGGGCATCATAGTTTGTTAATTTTTTTACTTCAATAACTGGCAGAAAAAGTTCTCCGGCATGAGGATCTGCAAGGAGCTCCACTTCTGATATTAGCAAACAAGCAGGTAAAGGCACAAAGTTTCTTCCACACAAAAGGTTCTTTATCATGGATGTAATGATTGAACAGTGCACAGCTTTTTGTCTCTTCCTTGTCTACTTCATTTGTCATGATAGTTATATTTGTAAAACCTCTGGATCTAATAATCTTTATACTTTAATTGCCAAGACTAGATGTTGTCATTATATTTCTTGTTTTATCATTGTCAAAAAAGATTCTCTTCTACATGTGCTTTCATCAGAAAAGAAAAAATGGATTCCAAATATGTGATAAGCGCATACCGGCTTCAGTGCTCTAGATATTCCCTTGATTCCTTTATTTCTGTTCTGCTTATATGGCGAAAACCCGCCTTTCCAGATGGAGAAAGTGATAGTTGACAGATGACATTAACTTTGTGTGCTTGTCGTGACTATTCATTTGCTTATGCACATCAATTTGTTAAAGCAGGACCTTGCAGATGCTGTATCAGCAGAAGAAGTTGCCCGGTATCTCGATCTCAAGAAACTCGATGAGAGAGCTTATACCTTTCTAGCTGTTTCATCCTATGACGGGTGAGTAATACATCTTTATCAGTATCACACATTAGAACTACATCACTCCATGTTAGTCATATAGAAGACCACTGCATAAAACCATTTTCCCATTAGGTTTGACTCATTATGGTTTTAAAAACTCTTATCTAAGAGTCCTGGAAACACGCTTGAATAATACAAGCTTTCGTTTGCTTGATTGCAGGTTAGGAATCAAGGAAAGTGTGAATTGGCTTGTAGATGTAATGGAGAGGAGTAAGAGAACAGAAATGTTGCAACTCCGAGCAGGGGCAAACCTTATCTCTAATTAGAAGGAATCATCCATATTGCAATAATTTTTACCATACCATTCCTGTAACTTTTGTAAGTAAATCAGGTTCACATTTTAGTCCCATCTTACCTGATATTGGAATTTCGTCAGTGATACGTGCAAAATGTGATGTTAACCTCCACAACTGCAACCAGCTGTGAAGTTTACCTTCAAATTATTACGCGTCCTACTTATAAAGTCTTTGATTCTCATCGTCGTTGATTTGTATTTTTTTTCATTCTGAATGGAAAACCAGTTTGTGCACTGCATTCATATGATATTGATGGGTGATATGGAGCATTTGGCAAGATGGTTCTTTTATTTGACATTGTCAAGTACAATGCGAGAATCAGATTCAGACTTCAGTGGAAGATAACTTGCACATATATTAAATCCCGCAAATTATGTCGTAAAAGGCATAACAAATTATGCCCCTTACATTGAAACAACAATTGACTTTTTTGTGACATAAGTTTATGCGTTCGTATCATAATATCCTACAAATTATGCCGTAAATAAATTACGGCTCAGAAGTTGTGAAGAATCTGAATCCTCTCATCCCCTTATTTGGCTTTTCACTCTCCACTCTCTTGCTACTTTATTTCTATTTTGTGGTCTGCTTTCGGTATTTACCAGCGGACGGTTGAAAAACGATAAACGATAAGACCCAGGGCCAATTCTGGTTCTTCTTCCTATCGAAATAAATCGAATCAATATGCTATTAAAGTTTCCCAGTTCTCTGTTTGCTCTTGAGTTAATCCTTCGTACATTGATAACAATGTGAAATATTTCTCTTTATATATCACTTCTTTTTCCTCTCAATAATTATCCAAGTAGTAATTTCAGAAACTCTTTGCTAATCGCTTTTTCATGTAGCTTGGTACCCAAAACCATGCTAAGATTTACTTGTCTGCTCAAGACAATAATAACTACTCCTATAAGCCACAATAGTTAATAATTCAAAATATTTAGAAAGTATTTGAAAAGATAATGTTTTTCTGACTGTTCAAATAGTAATTATGACAAACAAATTAACACGGGGAGGTCCTACTTTCTCAAATCATCTTGCATTTATGTCGTTATTTACTAATGAGAAAAGGGAAAAAACAAACACTTCAATAATACAGAACATGACTCCACTTTTGTTTCAAAAGCAAATATTACACTTTTCCTTTTATTTCCACTTTTCTCTGTGTGTCTGCCATTTTGAAATGTTATCTAATCAACTATCCCACTTTAATAATGATGTCATTTTGACCCCATTAGTACCAAGGGTGGCAATTGAGCATGTTGGGTTAAATTTAGGCGGGTCATAATGAGTTAAGACAATAATCAGGTATAATCGGGTCAAGACACAATTCAACCCAAATTTACTTGGGTCAAAATGAGTTAGGTAACGTGTTATATAACGGGTCAAGACTCAACCCAACCCAATTTTTTTGGTAAACCGTGAAGAATTACCATTAACAATAAAAAAGAATACACCTAACGGATGATGAGCCACCTTCCAGGAAGGGTACTCTGTCCCACAGCCTCAAGCAAAGAAAGCCTAATTACAAATTTTCTGAACTAAGTTTCAATTTTTACTAACATTAATTATTTTATTTGTTCTTTGAACTATTTTAATAACTAATAAAATTATTTTTTTCATTATGACTATATATAACATATCTTCTTGAGAAAAAAAGTTTTTAAAAAATATTTTGACAAGATTCATGTGCCAATTCGAGTTACATGTCAATTCATTAAGGCATTAAATAAGTTCGGTTGAAATGGATTGAACTAATGAATGAGTGGGTCAATCATCAACCCAACCTTAACCGGGTTGAGCGGGTTGGGTTTGATTTGTCACCCCTAACTACTACTATACCAAATTCTCTATTATTGTTCTAGTTAAGCTTTACTTCCCATTAACTAAGAAAACCAGTTCAAAAACAGAGAATTGAAAAAACTATTGAGTAATATATATTTAGCAGAGTTCAAAGACTTCAAATTGCTATGGATTTCTTATGTAAAGTTGTGGACAAAGTCACGTGAGGTTGCACTAACGATCCAGCATTGGTCAGCGCGTGTTGATACCACTACTAGTGATGTAGCTACTATATTGCGATGTAGAGCTGAAGTTGAAAGAGGTTGTTGCTATGGCCGGTGTCCAAACTTGAAGTCGCGTTACTTGCTGAGCAAGAAATCTAAGGAAATTGTACTGAATGTGATTGGTCTTCAAACTGAAGGCAGAAATTATGTGGATTTTTCGTATCCTGTTGAAGTTGAAGTTATGCCTAGTAACACTGGTGAGGAGTTTGAGTCCAGAAAATTGAAAGAGGAAGAAGTGATGGCTGCTTTGAGAGACGTTGACGGGGTCACTATGATTGGGATATGTGGTATGGGTGGTGTTGGTAAGACAACAATGACTGAGAAAATAAGACAAAAGGCGAAACAAGAAAGGTTGTTCACTGATGTTGTCATGGTAACTGTGAGTCAACAACCGGACTTCAAAAGAATTCAGGATGAAATTGCAAGAGAAGCTGGGCTGACCTTAGAAGGGAATAATTTGTGGAGTCGTGGAGATCAGCTATGTTCAAGGTTAATGGATCAGGACAGAAGCATCCTTATAATCTTGGATGATGTTTGGAAGGCTCTTGAACTAGAAAAACTTGGAATTCCCAGTGGTAGCAACCAAAAACATCAGTGTAAAGTGATATTCACAACACGTTTCCGATCTGTTTGTGAAGCAATGGTAGCTCAGAAGATCATGGAAGTTGGAACCTTATCTAAAGAGGAAGCATGGATCCTTTTCAGGCAGAAAGTTGGTAATTCAGTCGACGATCCTTCTTTACTTGACATAGCAAAAGATGTTGCCAAAGAATGCAATGGGCTGCCGCTTGCAATTATTACAGTTGCAGGAGCACTAAAAAAGCATAAAACCAAGCGTTCGTGGGACTGTGCCCTTGAACAATTACGTGTTGCAGTAACAATAAATATCCCTGAAGTTCTCACAGAGGTGTATAAACCTCTGAGGCTAAGCTATGATTACTTGGGAAGTAATGAAGCTAAGTACCTCTTTTTGCTTTGTTCCTTGTTCGAGGAAGATAGTGATATCCGTCCTGAAGAATTACTTAGATATGGAATGCAGCTTGGCATCCTATCGGAAATCAGTAATTTAGAACATGCAAGAAATATGGTGTGTTATCTGTTAGAAATATTGAAAGATTGTTTCTTGTTATCCCAAGGTTCAAACAAAAGTTATGTCAAAATGCATGATGTGGTCCGTGATGTGGCTATAAGTATTGCGTCTGAGGGAGAGCATAACTTTATGGTAAGTCACCATGTGAACTCGGAAGAGTTCCCAAGAAGAACTTCCTATGAGCATTTCAGTCACATGTCAATTGTTGCAAATAAATTTGATGAGCTTCCTAGCCCAATCGTTTGTCCAAAACTGAAGCTTCTAATGTTAAAACTCTGTTTTGTAAAGCCATTCAAATTACAGGACAATTTTTTTGATGGCATGAGTAAACTCAACGTCTTAAGCTTGAGTGGATATGCGGACTACATTTGGTCTTTTCCAGCATCCGTTCAGAGGTTGTCATGTCTGAGGACGCTGTGTCTGAGTAATGTACGGTTGGATGACATATCCATCATTGAAGAACTTGTCACTTTAGAAATTCTCTGCATACGAGATTCTCAGCTAGAGGAGCTGCCAGTGGAGATAGGAAAATTGATGAATCTAATTATGTTAGAGTTTTGGAATGAGAATAAATCACTCGAAAGGATTTCAGCAGGGGTCTTATCAAGATTAACTCGATTGGAGGAACTACATATGATGAAAGTTAAACATTGTAGTTACTCCACCTTGAGTGAACTAGAATCCTTATCGAAATTGACTGCACTGACACTGAGTGAATGTTCCGAAGATGTGATCTACAGTGACTTGTGCCTTCCCTCCAAGTTGACACGGTACACTCTTACGGTGGGTGAAGCTTACAGAGCGGCTTCAAACATGGATGATTACGACAAGAATATTGCTTTAAATGTCACTGAGACTGCCCCATTGGGTGATTGGATCTGCCACACGTTGAAGAAGAGCGAAGTTGTACATTCAACCGGAAAGGGCTCTAATAATGTGTTGACTGAGTTGCAGCTGAATAAACTTCAGAACGTAAAATGTCTCAGCCTCTTTGATTGTGATTTAGTCACACATTTATTGAACATCTCTCGGAGTACACATGAAGTAATCAAGTTCCCGAATTTATATGAGTTGGAACTTCTATCTCTGGAATTCTTCACACACTTTTGCAGTGACAATGTTGAGGGCATTGAGTTCCCTCGGTTGCGGAAAATGAAGCTCAACAGATTACATCAGTTCCAAAATTTCTGGCCTACAGCCAACAACTCCATCACTCATTCAACTCCTCTTTTCCATGAAAAGGTTTGCTTCTACTTTTCTACGTGATCATTATAAAAAATTATACTCCCTTTTGTTTGGTCATGAATATTACCTTACTTGAGCACTAAAAATCCTTACTTTACTTGGACAATGCCTATTTTTCTACTATTACTAGTGTTACAAAAAAAAAAGGGCTTGATATACTCCTTTGGACCATTTATGTAACAATAGCTATATATGTGAAGGTACTGTTGTAATGAGGGTATATCAGCTCTAAATCGCAAATTTGAGGGGTCACTTTTCTTTTTTAAGAAAAGTATTTCATATATTTGCAGGTTTGTTGTCCGAACTTGGAAGTGCTATTGATTGATAAAGCTAACAGCATAAGTGCTCTATGCTCTCATCAACTTCCTACGGCCTACTTCAGCAAACTTGTACACTTGAAAGTATATAGTTGTGGAAAATTGAGAAACTTGATGTCTCCGTCAGTGGCCAGAGGTATTTTGAATCTCCGAATACTACAAATAGCAGCCTGCATATCAATGGAAGAAGTGATCACGGAAGAGCAACAACAAGGAGAAGAAATCATGACTAATGAGCCTTTATTTCCCCTATTGGAAGAGTTGTACCTTTACGATCTGCCAAAGCTGGGGCATTTCTTTATGAATAAGTGTTCTTACGACTTTCCATTTCTCGGAGTAGTGTCGATTCTTAACTGCCCTGAAATGAAGACATTTGTCCAAATCAAGGGCGTATACATATCCAGGAGGGGGTCATCGGGTTCACGTGAACCCATGGTCCCCTCCTAAAATCATATATAGTAGTGTTATATTTTTTAAAAATATTTAAATATAGATGCGTGAATCCAGACTTGAAGTATCATATAATGTAGTACGATGATGATTGGGTGCACCTTTCTAGGTGAGGTTAGAAATTTGAATCTTTTATCTATCTTGTTTTAGTTTTCTTTCTAAGATTTTGTAATTGGTTTGGATAAATAAAAGTTAATTTTGGACCTATGATTTTAAAATTTTAATGGTTTTCAGTAAAAAGAATTTAACCGATCAAATTTATGTCTTAGATCCACCTTTTTGTAATAGTGCACCCATTATCTATAAATCCTGAATACGCCTCTGTCAGTCCAATAGGGATCTGATTTGTCAGTACACCGAGTCTTGAAAGTGTGAACAATGACGATGAGGTGAAAGTAGTTGATCTTAATAAAGCGATATTCAATTCTACGGTTTGTCTTGCGCTGCTAGCAAGTTAGTGGAAGAAAAAACGTTTGGAATATTACACTAAAGTGTAAGAAAAACTTCCACTTTACAAAGTGTAAGAAAAACTTCCACTTTACAAAGTGTAAGAAAAACTTAAAATTTAAAAAGTGTAAGAAAAACTTACACTTTACAAAGTGTAAAAAATAGTTCCGTTATATATTAAAATATACACGTTATGAGACTAGCGGAAAACGTTTGAAATATTACATAAAACGGATTTTTTTCTTCCACTAAGCCTATTTTAGTTACTTACTAGAATAGTGGCATATTTTGGTCACTTTTATTTTTTTGTGGCTTAATTAGATTTCGGACTCGAGTTAGTAATAATGGAGTATTACAATTATTAGGTGCATGGAACCAAGTCAAGAATTGGTGATAAGCCTGTTCCGTGAGCTTTTATTTTTCTGAGTAATAGTACAATTATTAGTTGGATGAACCAAGTGATCTATTGTAGAGTATTGCCCAGAAATAATTCTACAAGGTATCTTTTATCTTCCACAAGCACGGCAAGGAAAAATCGAGGACAGAAGAAGAAAAAAAGAACATAAATCCAGTTCAACCCATCTTTTATGACTCAATTTACCTATAAGGCAAACAGTAGGCTACAGCTACAGCTACAAGCTTCATAAGTACCTGAACTTAACAAAGCATAATCAATGTACTTTTAACTTGGTGATTGCATGTTAGTTACAATAGTTAACAATGGGATTTATCTGTAATTACCTTTATAGATAACCTGATAGATGATTAGTGCATATAACTTAAAACTATTAATCGCAAAAGCACAAACGTCAAGCTGTTTGTCAAAAGGAAAATTATAAGGTAAACAATATTGTATTATGTTTAACACTAAATATATTTTAGCAGCAACGGCAGTTCTCCAGTAGCTAGTGCAAAGGTTAAAAACAATGAGATGCCTGATCAATGCTAAAAAAGAATGTATTTCAAAAAGACCCAATTCTACAAGGAAGAATTCACTGAACGTGTCAATGGCAATATCACACATCACAGCGGATCCAAGATGGTCATCACAGGTGAAGCAAGGGTCCAAGTACTCGTCACCTGATTTCAGTAGAACTATATTTAACCCAAGGTATGCATGTATACAAGATTCATAGGAGGCAAAGTTGATATCCAACTCTTCAGAGATAGTTTCGGGCAATCTCCTCATACGCTAACAGCTCCAACAAAAAATAGCCGATGAAGGTGTATGCCTAACCCAGGAAAAGTTGTCCATGCCTTACTACCAATCCATCACTGACAAGTATTATGCATCACTCTAGCATTGCCTTGAGGTTAAACAAATTTCCTTCATTAACCAAACAATAGAGATATACACACCAAATTATACTCAGGCCCCCTACCTCAGATACGGTTCTACACAAGATCACAAACAGGAAACTTGTGCAAACTTTGTCACCCATACCTTCATGAAACTTCAGCAGCAAATGCAGGTATTAGCCCATACTGTACTAGTTAATATTGCAATCACTTAAAAACTGATTTTCCTGGTTTAGGAACTTCCGCCAGGAAACTGTATAATCGCGGATGCCCAACTCAAGCCAAGGTTTCATGTTACCATTATAATGCAGTACTCTCGCATTTTTCACAGTTTCAATATCAACTCCGTAGTTATAACCCAGTCCTGATAATACCCACTTATCATCAAGAGCATAAAGCTCACCCTGAAAAGTAAGCAAGCTTGCACGCAATGCAACAGCCTCTTCTGAATTCATCTGCAAGTTAAATAAAAAGGTGACAGTGTAAGTCAATATAAAAATAGCACATAGATTAATGGAGACAAGAAAAATGTATTAGTCCATTAAAACAATCTAACATGAGACTCCACACCAAGAATCTTGTCCGTGAGTCATTTGTATTTACATAGATAAAATTACCTAGCATAGTCCCACTACCCAAGAACTCCCCCCACCCAAAACCCCCCACAGCCCTACTCCTTGACCATAAAAGTTGAGTGTGTAAAACAAATGCTCAATGGGTTACGTTAACTTGCAGTAGACTTTGATGACCCATAGTTTGTGGGGCTCGGAAGGGTTAACCCATGGACTCCAAAAATCCACACCAAAATGAAAAGAAACGGAGGCCCAAAACATGGGACGTCTTTATCTAGGTTGGTAGCAGCTCACATGCCCACAAAAAACAATCCTAATATTTACATAGAGAGAACAATAAAGAATGTGTTAAGTAACTTTCCACCTTTTTATGCTTCTCATATTTTGTGGCGCTGGAAAGGGTTAAGCCCTGACTATCAAAAAACTACTCCAAAATAAAATGAACAGGGGATCAAAGGACATCACTACATTATTTAGGCAGGTAGAAACCCACATACAAGAAGCAACATGAAACAATCTTGAATATTTGTCTTGAGAGAGCAATAATGAACACAAATAGTAGTTTTCCATCTTTTCTGTTTCAGTCTCCTAGCGCATGCAAATGACCTTTTTCTTTGTCCCCTTTTGTATTGGGTATACTATTATTCACCATTCATATTGAAGGAAAAAAAAATGTTTATAACATTCATATTAAAAGTCAACATATTACCAACAATGGGTATAATTCAATACCTCTCTGAAGCTTAAGGAAATAATTCTTGTGTTACTTTGGTTCATCGGTCACAGTTTGGCTTTTGAAAACAACTTTACCCAAATATATTTCTGATTTCAAGCTTCATTCAAATTCAAAGTAAGTCATCTAAAGTTTGTTCGATTTTAGCTCATTTCTTTTTCCTTATAATCGAAAAATAATTTTTTTCCAATTTTAAAACTCATGATTAATGGGGTCGCACTCTACCCTTCTCCAATTAAATATTAGGTGTGGTCCACCAGCAGGACTCGAACTCATGGCGTACGCCCTTCCACACATCCTATGTTGTACTACATTTGCCACTGGTTGTATCGAATGGCTAGGCTAGCCTGCTGGCATGGCACTGAGTGTAATGCCAACTCGTGTCTCGTGTTCATATTTGAGATAAGTACAATGTTGAGAATGTTGTCCCGTAAACTAAGTGAGCACTTACTATAGTCTTGTCTCTCAAATAAAACTGATACCCAATGAAGTATATGTTGTGTAGCCAGACATTACGGGATTGAAGTATGTTGTGAGGGAGAAAATCCATCTCAAGAAATGAGATATATATGACTAGGATGATCTCATGTGTATGTCATCCATACGATGCCCTCAATTGTCTTAAGCATAGCCATTTTGAAGGTTAATTCTTTCCTCTGTTTTTCAGTTTTAAATAATTTCTTCCTTAGCTCTGTGATTTTCACTTTTTAGTTTAATTTCATCTTGCTGGTAGAGTCGTATTGCTATTTATTTATTTTTCCTTAGTTTTTGGGTTGATTAGACACCTTTAACTTTCTGGGTTGTTGAAGTTGTTTATAGAAAGTTCTGGGTTTTAACAGATCTCTCTTTCTGGGTTCTGGGTTGTGAATTGTGAGTTGTTTGGCTTTATTCAATCAAAGTTTGGATTTTAATCCTTGGATCATCTCTATTATAGTTAAATAGTCCTTTTCAGCTGAAATTTTGGAACTTTAGTTGGGTTTTTGAAACTTTGTTAAACTTGGACTGGCATGTATGTGCAGTTTTAGGGCCTGTTTGGATTGGCTTTTGGCTTATGATGTGCAGTTTTAGGGCCTGTTTGGATTGGCTTTTGGCTTATGACTTATAAGCCAAAAGCCATAAGTTAGGATTTCTAACTTATGGCTTTTGGCTTATTTTTGTTATTTTGACTTAAAAATAAGTGCTTATAAGCACTTTTTAACTTTACCCAAACACTTCAAAACTGCTTAAAAGTTATTTTAGCTTAAAAGCACCTAAAATAAGTCAATCCAAACGGGCACTTTGTTAAGCTGGTTCATTTCCATCAATCAAAGTTAGGTTCTTTGATCTTTGAATTATCTATATTGCAGGTAGAGTTGAGGGATGATTGCAATTGAATCTCTAGGATAGGCAGTTGGACTTTTTGATATGTTCCCATTTGTTCTAGCCTTCATCTATTCTAGTCAGAGTTACCCAACACATGTTATTGATGGGAGGTGATATCATGTGTAGTAAGTCGCGGTCTGTGAAAGCTGGTTCGAACACCAGAGTTATCAAATATATATATGTTGATCTTGATCATCTCTTATTGATTAATAGTTATGTAGTTGAGCTCTTTAGATGTTAATCATCTCATGTTTCTAAGTAGTTATATAGTTGGATTTCTTGATATTGTTGAGTTATCTCATTGTGTAGTTGAATTTTTTATGTTGATCATATCATATTGTTAATATGTATGTGGTTGCATATTTCATATGTTATTTTTGTGACAAGGTAAACTCGTAGCCGCTACACTTTGGGTGCGCAAAGGGTAAAACCCCCGCTCATATGCAATAGCTCGCAAGCCACACAGGAGAGGTAACCCGCACAAGGCAAGCCCGGTACAACGAGCTCGACCCAGAAGATAAGCCCCTTGCTTTCACTGGCAAGGGCTTTCGAACTTGAGACCTCCAACATAGAAGTCCTAAGCCCAAACCATCGGGCCACCCTAAAGGGTTTCATATGTTAATCATCTCCTGTTTTGCTAAATATGGATTTTTGTTGTGTTGATCATCTTATTGTGTGTAGTTGGGTTGTCCATATTAAAAAGGTTTTCTTTTTGCAGGTCTCTTGTGATCAATTTACTAGGTTTAATTTCAGGCATTGATATAGTTACTATCCAATAGTAGTGTGAAATGATCAATGACTGGTCTTGGCAATGCATGTAGCAATAAGTTGAAACTTTTCTTCCTAGTCATGAGAGATCAAGATCTTGTCTATCCACAAAGTGTACCTCTTATTTCTTCAAGTCAAGTTTGCCTCCATAAGTGTAACATCAATGATATCACATATTACCAAAAGATCCAATAAAAGATATTTGCTACAACCTCCACCTCCCAGGAATTGTTGCGGGACTACCTTCTTTCATTAACCTTATAACACTTAGGGGTCGTTTGGTAGGAAGTATTAGGAGAAATAGTCTATGTATTATGTATGATATTATTTAATACTATGTTTGGTAAGAATTTGGGCCTATGTATAACTAATCTATGGATTAGCTATACACCCTACATGGTATTAGAGGATGTATTACTAATACCTTCCATTTGGAGGTATTAGTAATACATAGGATTTAATACCATGGGATCAGTTATGTAAAGACAAAATTTGATTTTTTTTTTAGATTGGAAAGACAAAATTATCCCTCAAATCATTTTGTTTATTTTCTTTATTTTATGTTTTATATTCGTACTAGTAAATTTATTTAAAAAAATTAGCTCACAAATTATTTAGAGAGGTGTTTGTTACTAAATAAATCCAATAGAAATCAATACAATATTTAAAATGTGAGTTGTTTAACATTTACTAAAAGACATATATATATATATATATATATATATATATACACACACATATATATATATATGTTGTGTAAATTTCTAATTATTTGTATTTTGAACAATTTATAAAATTGCATACATGTTAAAAACTACAACTTGCAATTTTTATGTGTAAATGTAGATGGTTTACTCAATTTTACTATTATTTACAGTCTTTTCGGTTTTAAAAGTAGATGGTTTATCTTTTTAAAGGAGAAAATTGACATTTTATGAGTGATCAGTTTATTAGATGACAATTATTTATCCTCAAATAATTCAAGTGAAAAAATAGCAAACATGACAACAAAATTGTTCTTCTCCTAGCTAGTTAGAAGGTCATAAAAATAATATTGTTCAACAATCATCTACCTTGACCCAATTACATGATAATACAAGGGTGTAATTGGAAAGAAGCTTTTTATAAAGTTTTAATCCAAACACAAGATGAGGTGGGAAACAATGAACCAAACACTTGATAAAACTAAACCTTGCATTACTAATTCCTGCATTACTAATCCCTGCGTTCTCAATCTTTGTACCAAACGCCCCCTTAAGTGATAAGTCTCTTACTATCTCCATCTTTGACACACATCCACGAGCTCATAACAAAGTGATTATATGTTGGGCAGTCCATATCAATTGCCAGACAAAGTCCTATCTCCGTATATTTAAGGCGTTAGACTTTGCACCAACTTGATTTCTTTTATTGAAGACAACCCTACTTAACGGTTACCCGACATATTTTGACCATTTGTTCCCTAATCATAGCATATTTGTTTTTAGTGCAATCCCTGAGGTGAGGCACTTGCACTTCTTGATCACCCTTTTCACAACTTCTTTTTTTTAGGGTTGTTGATCCCTTGATACTCCACATCATTACCCCTGAAACATAGGAAAAGGTCTAAAAATACCCTTCTACCCATCTTTTTGGTCTAAAAATACCCTTTCATTCACCTTGTTGGCTCATGTATACCCTTGAAACTAACAACCCTTTCTTTCTTTTGTTTTTTTTAAATATTTATTATGTGTCATTTTCTTATTGGATGAAATAAAAAACTCACATCTACTAGATTTTTCTCATAATTTATCCAAGCCAAACAATATACCTCTTCAAGACCCCCAAAAAAAATCTAGTAGTTTTTTGTATTTGATGTAGCTTCCTTTTTTTTTTAAAAGTTTGTTTTGGAGTCATGAAGAAAGATACTGTTTTAACTAGGATAGATTATGGGAAAAAATCTTTAAAGAACTAGTAGATTTTTGTATTTGATGTAGTTTTTTTTAGGGGTCATGAAGCAAGTATATTGTTTTTGGCTTGAATAAATTATGGGAAAAACTTTAAAAAAATGTTTTGTTCTTTAACTTTAAAGTCCTGCAATTATGTCCCGTTTCCTTCTAAAGATCATATAATTGGCATAAGAAGCTCTATGGAATTTTTTTGAATGGCTATTGGTTTGGCATTCCCTAAAGCTTCAAGCTTTCCCCTTTTTTGGTTCCTGTGAAGCTACAATGCAATTTGTTCTTTTATTGAGCTATCAAAGTTGACTTTTTTTTAAAAAAAAGTTTTTAAAAAAAAATTGATTTGGGTTGTTAGTGAAGTTGCATATGTAGAGCAATTATCCTATTTGGTGGTTTAAGAAGTCATTTTTGTGAATTAAACCCGATTTTTTTTAATTTTACATAGAATTTGTTATTAAAAGTCAATTTTTATTTTTCTGGTTTCAAAGAATCTCTTCTGTAATTATTGGATTTTCCAGCTAAGTCAAAGGATAACTTGACTTTGCCGATAGAAAGAGGAAAAGTTAACTGTGTATATATATTAGGAAATAGGTTTATTGGATTAGTTGGGTCGGGTAGAAGAAATATACTGGGAGAAAATTTTAATTGGGATAAAAATATAACCACTTAGGTGCCACATAGCGCCAAGTAAGATCATAAGGTGGGGGCATGAGAGTTAACAATTCAAGGGTAAATATGTGCCCAAAGTTAGATGGCAAGGGCAAATATGTCAAAAAAGTATGAGGAGGGTAAATATAATCTTTTTCTGAGAGTACAAGGGCAAACATGTTTTCAGTATCCTTAATCACCTAGTGTAAGCTACAGGCACACCCTAGAGTGGATATATTAGAAATTATGATTGTCAATGGGATTGTGGACATGAATTTACTAAGAGTCCAGACTACATTGTGTGAGGGAATCAACCAAAACTTAAAAATATGGAGAAGCACTCTAGAAAGTAACAAATTGTTGATCATTTTTGGGGCAAGTACAATAGAAATCACTTTTACTTAAAAAAAAAATGATTTGTCATGATGTTGTGGTATTATTTCAAAGTAGACATAGAGCAATAGAACAATGACAAGCTAATTTTCAAACCGTATTAGCCTCAACAGATGAAAATAAAGAAGGAAATATTTTACTAGCCTTTGCCTTACATCTTGCAGGCAAAAGTTGTTGAAAACAACAAATGTATGTCAAAAGATAGTGTCACTGACCTCTGTTACCAACTTCAGGTATCTTCCAGAAATATCTTGTTCCCTCCACCTCACTAGATCAATAACATTTAATCCAGACATCCAAGCACAAGATGTTTCATCCAATCTCTTGTCAGCAAAAAGTTTCTGCAGTTGAATCAGTCTAACTGAGCAGCACTGAACTGCACCATTCACTTTCCCGTCCATATTGATGCCCCATAAGACTGACAAGTCTCTTTGCACAATAATGTCATCATCCAAGACAACGACTTTCTTCAAACTAGGGAATATCTCAGGAAGAAGATAATGGGAATGCGAAAACACAGATAGGTATTCTGTTGTTGGCGGTCCATCAACCTTGTGGAAGGAGACACGATATTCTTCAGGTAGGGAAAGATGAATTGACGTTGATGCCTTATTATTTTCCAGCTTATGATCTTCAATATTCAACACCTCAACTGTGGCCTCCATATACTTATTCCTCGAGAACCATAACTTCATGGCAAAGTAATTCTGTCTATCTGTTACCACATGAAATACTTGATTCTCACTTTCCTGCATATAGAAGAAAACACGATCAGAAAAACTGATTAAGCGTTAACAGCAGAAAAAAATTGCAATTGAAGAGAGAATATACAAACAATACTTTTGCATGTGTTACGGTGGAGTTAATTACAGCAGACGATGCTAGCACATTGCTGGAGAATATAACGAAGTGGTGCAGATCTGGATTCAAATGTCTCTCTGCCAATGACTGATCAATATCAGGAGGAGGGTCTCTAAAATACTCTACAGTTAATCGCATTGACAGGCAATGATGACTCTTGGGCATGGTTTGAACTGCTAGTTGGTAGAGGAAGGCACTCTGTCTCATATGGAAAGTAGCCTCATCTTCAGTAAGATCTACTAGTTGTCTGAATTTCTTGTCTACATTACTGCAATCTACGCGGCATGCCTTTGCTTGAGCAATTACAGCTTCCATCTTAGGTAGCTTCTGATCAATCCTGGTGAACAAGCAAAAGCATGAATTTTTCTGTAAAAGGTTTACGGAATATAATGAAAAGATGCAATTACAGATTTCTTCTAGCTACAGGCAAAGGAACAAGTAAAAGACAAGAAACAAGTAGTTGAGATACTTCTATGCCTGATTAAAGCTAACAAACAAATGCAACAAAAGTAAATAGACTAGAAGGCAGATTAAAAGCGAAGCTCAACTACTGGAGTTCGAGCTAGGCCAGGCTAAAAGTAATTTGATTCAAAGAGGTGAATGTTAGGGATCTTCATATGTTACC
This sequence comes from Solanum bukasovii, assembly GCA_029582585.1. Classification (NCBI taxonomy): domain Eukaryota; kingdom Viridiplantae; phylum Streptophyta; class Magnoliopsida; order Solanales; family Solanaceae; genus Solanum; species Solanum bukasovii. The sequence goes on from JAJOOI010006700.1 coordinate 23,349, forward strand.
TCTATACTTCTATTAGCATCACTAAAGGAAGAGAATAACAGAGAGGGAGAGAGATGGGAGAAGATGGAAAGGAGACAATCAAGCCTGAGAAGTGGATACTGAGGAATGTTGAACTCTGCATCTAGTATCAAACATTCACTCCTGGTCTATTTGAGTTGAGCTGAAGTTAAGTCTAAATTGCATGAAGGCGTAACATCTAGACAGCAATAACCAACAACAGAGGTCAAAGACTCTTTCCAAAACATATAAAGCAAGCTACACTCATTTCACAATCTTAATCACAAAAAGATAAGATTAAACATTTTGACACTACATGATCATTTAAAAAATAAGACTTGAGTCCAAACATTTGTTTTGTTGCATAGTTGCAAGGAATCTATTTGTACATACAGCGGAGGAAGATCTTTGTCCACTGTAGTTACACTAAGCACCCGCTCAAAGTCTTGAATGTTTTGCTTCATTTCATGCGACAGCTTGTCAAGAGCCGGAAGCTTCGCGATGCTAGGATAATATGCCCGAGCCACATACAACAAGTCTTTCATCTTTCTAACAGTGAAATCATTCACTTTCTCCTTATGATTACGACGCCATAAACAGTAGCTCCCAAATTTTAGCTCACATAATTTCTCACCCTCATCAATGTCTCTGATATTCTCAGTGGCACCAGGCGTAGAACCAACATCGGTGCTCTGCTTTCTTTTTCCCAAGTCACCAACACCTGTGCTCTGCTTTGTTTTTGCCAAGTCACCAACACCTGTGCTCTGCTTTGCTTTTGCCAAGTCACCAACACCTGTGCTCTGCTTTGTTGTTCCCAAGCCACCAACACCTGTGCTCTGCTTTGTTGTTTCCAAGTCACCAACACCAGTGCTCTGCTTTGCTTTTGCCAAGTCACCAACACCTGTGCTCTGCTTTGTTGTTGCCAAGTCACCAACACCTGTGCTCTGCTTTGTTGTTGCCAAGGCACCAACAACTGTGCTCTGCTTTGTTGTTGCCAAGTCACCAACACCTGTGCTCTGTCTTTTTTTTGTTAAGTCGCCAACACCTGTGCTCTGTTACACATATCAAAGGTTAATCTTATTTTGTATCAGATGGAGACAAAAAGAATTAAACATGTAAAAATTCATTTTTGTGATGAGAACATGTAAAAACATAAGGTTGCAGATCTACATACATTTACTCCTAAGCGCTCTTTGGGCAATCCATCCAACAAAGGAAATCCTGGAAAAACAATATTGCAAAGAGGAATAGCTTAAAAATCTAAATAGATCTAAGATTAGTTAATCATGGTTGATGCAAAACTAATCAACTATTTCCTCTGTTCCAAAATTATATGTGTTTGTTTTTAGTCTGAGCAAATCTCTTAAATTATTAGCTCCATCCACTAAAAAGGGAAGAGACAGGATCATATAAAAAGAGAAGGCTTAACACCCAAGGGTGTGTTTAGTATGAAAGAAAATGTTCTCCATGGAAGATAAATGAATTTCTTATTTATTTTTGGTGTTTGCCGAGTAAGAAGAATGTATTGTTCCAAACACATTTTATATAATCGGCAAGCGCTATGGGGGTGGTAGTGAAGGGTAGGAATGTGGGGATGGTGGGAGCGAGAGCTATGGGGGTTGGAGGTGGGGTGTGTTGGAGGGTGGAGAAGAGACAATTAATGTGGAATGCCACTTATGGAACTTGTCAACTCTATTTACACTAGGAAAGTCATTTTCCTCATTTTTTAAGGAACTTGTTTTCCAAAAATTTTACCAACCAAACATGGGAAAACTGGAAAGTATTTTTGGTGATACCAAACACACCGTAATTGCTACGTGAATGTGCATATTCATAGGAATTTGTCTATATCTATTGACAAAAATTGTTTGAATATGTAGCATGCATAGACATAGTTACACATTATAAAGCGAGAGACATGTTCCTCTTTAGAGAATTAAGTTGGAATATCCTACCAGCAGTCTTGTTCTCCGCTTTCCCGACAACAATATTTTCCCCAAAATCCTGAGAAAATGGTGAAGAAAAATCAGTCAAATAACTTATATGTGAAGTAAAGACTGAAACTTTGGAGGACGTATCCTATACCCATTTTAACTGTAAGATGTGATTTCTTCCAAGATCAAAAACACAAATGACAAAAGAAAGCTGAAATTATTGACAAGCTTGAGACATGTGGACTACCTTAATTGTTCAATGTTCAAACTACCTTTGCGTGTCTCAATAATGTCAGTTTTCTTTCAAAAAGAAGCTGAAATTATTGAGACAAGCAACAGAAGTTTGAACATTGAACAACTAATGTAGTCCACATGTCTCAAGCTTCTCAATAATAGATATTTTTAGCATCAAGCTTCATTCTCTCTCTTCTATTTTATAAAGCATAAAACTCGTCTTCTTTTTCTCCTTCCTCATCTGATAGTATGGTCAAATCAGTATCTTTTATTTTTTTCATAACCGTGGTGTCTAGGCTAGCTTGAGGCGTACCTCGATTAATTCCACGGGATATCAGCCACCTCTAACCAACAACAAGTACTAGAGTTAGGTACCAGATATAACTCAGTCCACCAAGGCCAAGACACCAAGACCGATGGGAAAAAATCACATAGTATTTTTGTCTCTGCTAGATTTCGAGCTTGAGATCTCATGGTTCTTAACCCACTTCATTGACCACTATGCCACACCCTTGGGTGTGGTACTTTAGAACTTCTAAGTGAAGAATTGGTATCATGAAGTAGAATAAGAAAGCAAAATGGGTGATAAGCAAGATCAAACATCTACAGCAAACTAATTAGAGTAAGAAGACCCAAACGAGCTACTGCTGAATGCTGATTGACGAAAATGATAGTGTTACAAATGTCTATTCATGTGAAACTGCATGCTTCTTAGTTAGATCAGTACCTATGCATGAGTCCACAATTGTGTTATATAGGTAAATCACATGCAAGTTCAACGAGAGGATACTAAAACTTATAATATCTATCCACACAAAGCATCAATAAATCTAGAGCATTCACTTGCATGGTTGCCTGAATTGGTTGTAACATTATTCTTTTAAGTTTTCCATTATTTGCTACTATAATCACATTGGCAACTTCTCATTCCTGATTCCTCCATAATTGCTTATCTTATGTCTTATTGTCTTAAATTGCTTGTGAAGTAGTTTCAACTCTATAAGGTAAATTACAGCCTAGTATTTCAAAGTTCAAAATATGTAAATGAATTATCACAACAGTCAAGCCAAAAAGAAACTTTTAGAGTATCTTTTATCCCGATTGAAAATTACATACAGAAATGTTACCTTTGAAATCATTCCAGAGAAGTGTTAAAACAGATAGACAGGTAACTGGAAATAGGTTTCCTATAATATAGACTATTGTTGCAATACACTGGGCACAAAATCCGCACAACAAGAGACAATGAAACTAAGTAGAACCAAATAAAAGATCCTAGTGGTGTTACTTTTCATATGTTCATGAAATGACAAGAATACTCCATAGCCCGTGACTTAAAATTTGAAGGTATCAGGATTGATGTCAATGGTGGAACAAGGGAATGTAAATGTAGGGAAAGCTTGCATGTCTGAAATTCTCAGGTACTACTTGAAAATTTCAACATTTATTAAGGAGAAAAAACAAACTAAAGGGGAACATTGAGATAGAAGGGGGCCTCTACATTGTTCAAAATCACATCATTACGAAACTTTTTTTTTGATAACCGAGAAATCCGTTTGTGACCCACCCTTTGGCCCAATCACAGTCTTCTAACCTCGGTGGATAATGGACCCGCTCCTCTACCCTTCTCCACTTAAATACCAGCTTTCGTTTTGCATGGTGTGGAGCTTGAACCTGCGATCTAAGCCACAAATCCTCCACCTTTTGCCACTCGAGCTAGGCCTTGGGGGCCATCATTATGAAACATTAAATTTGTGCATCTATCGTCTTTACATGTATGCTCATGATCTATCATTTAAACTGCCAACATCTAGGACCCCAAGATTTCAGACACTAACCATATCTGACAGTAATTAGCTGGGTTGTCAAAGGTGCTTAAGCCCTGAAGCGAGACTCAAAACGTGTTGAGCGTTTCACCTCACTTGATGTGCGCTTCAATGTCATCATCAAGGGCATGCTTTCCCTTGCCAATAAGCCTCTTCTGAAGAGGCAACATGAAGCAATTGATATTACATTTTATTGTAAAAAAATTCAATTTCCTTTTTCATGTATTTGTCATTAATGATTATAATTTGACTAATAATATATATTTGTATTTTTTTCTCCTTTTGCACCTTTTTTTCATTAAAGCCCACACTTTATTTGCGCTTAAGGCACCAACAGACCAACCCTTCGGGGTGGCCCAGTGGTTTGGGCTTGGGACTTCCATGTTGGGGTCTCAAGTTCGAAACCCCTTGCCAGCGAAAGCAAGGGGTTTGCCTTCTGGGTCGAGCTCGTAGCACCGGGCTTGCCTAGTGCGGGTTACCTTTCCTATGTGATTTGCGAGCTATTGCATAGGAGCGAGGGTTTTACCTTGTGCGTACCCAAAGGGTAGCGGCTGCGGGTTTCCCTTGTCATCAAAAAAAAAAAAAATGGCACCAACAGACCTTAAGAGTTTTTTTGTGCTTTTTGCTTTTGATAAAACTGGTAATTGGAAGATTAAAATATCTTCGGCTCATACAAGGGGTCAAGTAGTACTAAAAGAGTGATATTGAGAAACTTTGCTTTAAAATTAGCTCCAAGTGAATTAAAAGGTTGGACACTTCCTATATGTGCCCCGCATCAAAGGGAATAAGAGGGGCATCTTCAAATCTCTTCATAGAGAAAAAAGGAAAGGGGATGTTTTCAAATCAAACAAGCTTCAATCAATAAAATGATATTCCAATAGAAGATTCATGACAAAAGACATCAATATATGCTATATGGAGACTCATAACATGAAAAGTTATTGCATTAACTCTCTCGGGTCATCAGCAGGTTGATTGGTTAGGTGAATGGTGGGAAAAATCTTGTTCTCCAAATGAGACATATTATTTTATTTTTATTTTTTATAACCGAGAAATCCGTCTGTGACCCGCCCTTTGGACCAATCACAGCCTTCTAAACTCGGTGGATAATGGGTCCGCCCCTCTACCCTTCTCCACTTAAATACCAGGCTTCGCTTTGCATGGTGTGGGGCTTGAACCTGCGACCTAAGCCACAAATCCTCCACCTTTCAAAATCTTTTTTCTCCAACTAGGATGTGACATGACATATCTTTCTTTCCCCTCAACTTATCCTTGTCTTCTTTTTGTTCCATTCATATTCCAACAAATACATCCAATTACACCTAAAACTGAAAGACACAACACTAGTAGCGAATAATTTTAGGTTCCCTATGAAGTACCATGGAGATTTCAGCAAAATTGTGTATTTCAAGCAGCAGTTAGGTGCATCCTCCCAAACATGAACTTTTTACTCAATGCATTTTTCAAATACAAATATATAATTACTAGTCTTTAACTTGTGCTGGAACGACTATAAACTAGACAAAACCACACAAATTTTAATCATCAGTTCTTACCATGGAATGACAAATGGAATGTGGTTGCTACTTGATTCAATATTAGCTCTAGATCTAGTACTACATGCAAACAGCAAACTATATGGAATGGAAAAGGAAAGAAATAGTGGCAGGACCACTTTCTTAAATCATGGAAGTTGCATTTGCATTAGTATGATAGTTACAGTTGCCATGTTAAGTACAACTAATTGACAACATATGAAGTTTTGTTATTAGTTATCATTGAAGGTCTGAAAATTAAGTTAATTATCAGTGTTATAATATTGAGAAAATGGGAGAAATAAGAAAAAAAATGGCATGCATCTGTTGAAAGGTTTAATAGCATATCTCAAGTAGTTTAACAAACAAGGATTAGCACAAATCAAGAAGTCTGCAGTCCTATATGTATAGATCCTAAACCTTCTTGATCATCACCTTATTCAACTATCAGTAGTCAGTCACATACTCATAAAACCATCCTTCTTATTCACTAAGTTAATGATTACAGCATTTTGTTCGTATGACCATTAAAATTACTTATCAATTAAGGTAACAACGGATATTGGAAAATCATGATTTGAGATTTGATTATTGCTTCCTATGCTTCAATACATCTACTATCCTATCTTTCTCAGCTTGATCTTCAGTCATACATCACAGAGAGTTTTCCAAGTCTAAATACTTTTTATTTGCAACAACAAATTTTGTTCATAGAAAAAATAGCAGCCAATAAGACCAACAAATATGAGGATGAATTTAATTTGAAAAGGAAAGCAAGGGCACACCATTAACAATATGAAAGGTTGTAATAACACACATCACAAGTTCTGCTAACCTTTTCACAGTTAAAATCAATTTTAAGGAGAACTTTCCAGAATAGCCCAACTAGTAAGTTTTACGTATGTGTATGGGCATTTTCAAGGTAAAACATCCATTATAGCAATTCACCCAGTCAGTAACAGTCCATTCAAATTGCAAAACTAAAACTCTTAACAAACATAATCAGAAAAAAAATTGAAAAAAAGAACCTTGGGAAAAGTTGGTTCCAATCTTTGCATTAGGTCATCTACATGTGTTGATTCATCATCCTGCAACAAGATACCGGATGACTGTTAGATACGTCATGATCACCTTTTTCTCTTTGTGTACACACAAAATGCAACAATGAACAAAAATATGTTGCCTAGTTAGAGACCTAGCATCGGGAATTAAGGTAGTCCACTTCTTCTACTGGCTAAAAATTTCAAAATGACCAATGATAAGGCAGCTCATGAGGTTGCTTATAGAGAAGAAATTACCTCCGACTGATTCTCAATCTTAGGAGTACCATGTCGACCATAGATTCTAAGTCCCACCTGATTCCATCAGGAGTTCCCCAGTTATTAGATCAATAAGTAATTACTAAATAGCAATATCATTAAAATGCTGCAGGTTACTTACTGAAGCTGAACTGTGTTGTGGTGTTGTATATCCTGCAAAAAGTAAAAGCCAGATCAAGTTAGAGCAAATCCTTCTAAAAAAAATGGCTATAACTAAAAAGCTTCATGAAGATATGTCTTCTTCCTATCCATAATGACATTTTGTTATCTCTCTTCTTCTTTTCTCTTTATACATATTGGTGTTCTCTTTTCAGCAGGGCCGAGGAGGATCAGGAACCTTTCTTTGATCTGGGAAACCAATCAAAGTTACTAAAAATGCTATTGTCTGGATTGCCAAACTTGAATGTTCTTCCTACCACATAATGGAAAAAAGGATTTAAACTTGAAATTTGCCCAAAAATAATAGAGATTGCCTAATTGCACTACAGATTTGCATTAGAAGAGAGCAGGTTAAAAACAACAATCATGGATCCAAATTGCAATGAACAAAAGTTTTTAGCATTCAACAAGCGAAGAACCAGGGTTCATTACTATTACCCGAAGAGTGAAACCCGTTATGGAGGCCAAGCAGAAACACCAGAGGCACGAGTAATGAAAGTAAAACGAGACCCAACACCGCAATTACCAAACCTTTCCATCGCCTCTTCACCGGAAGTATGCCACCCTTCATCTCTTCCTCCCTTGCCTAATCCTCCTCCTTCTCCCTCGTTTGCCTTCTCCACCTTCGCAATTCGCTTTGATTTGCTCTCCTTTCCTCAACTGCCAACAGCGTGCGTTTGTTCCAAATCTACACAGCACGACAATGTCTGTTTCTGGTAGCCTGTTTTCCGGCGCCGTCGAAGGAAAATCGTCCGGCCGAGCCCCGGTGGGTGGAGCCGAGAAGTAGAGATCGATCTGATTAGAAAAAGTAAAAAACAAATAACAAAGCGTAAAGATCTGAGGGTCACTAACTATTTTGGAAGCTTTTTGGATATGCCAATATAGTCCCCCGACTTTATATAATAGGAAAAAAAATTACTCCTCCAATTTCATAAAAATAAATAAAAAATTATTCTTTTTAAATTTGTTACGTGTAAAAATAAACTTTTGCTTATAAAAGAACATAAAACTGAAAAATATTTAAATAACCTACAAACTTACTAGTATTTCATTATTTGTAGATATTTTAATTTCAATATTTGCAAGTAATTGTCTGTTATCATTAGTGGTGGAGCTAGGATTTTTAATAAGGGTGTTCAAAATTTGAACTAAACACACGAACTAATCCATGGAGGTTCGACATTTACTAAATATACATAAAAAATAATTTTAACCATATATTAATAGTAATATGTCCCCGAAGGGGGTTCAGATGAACCCCCTAACAGAAGGTTGGCTCTGCCCCTGGTTATCACTATTTGTAAATATGAGTTTTAATATTTTGAAACATCATTGTAGATATCAAAAATTTGGAGGCCTCTACCAGAGGAGTTCTGTTTCAGTTACGGTTCTTAAAGACTACTTTACTTTAAACCCTAACTCATGCCTATGTAAAAGGTACTCTCTATCCAATAATAGTTGTCCACTATTGACTTGGCACACCCCTTAAGAAACTATAAATAAAAGGGTAATTTTACTATATCACCCTTTGAATATAATAAATACAATGTCTTGAAAAATTTAATAGGAAAAATGATTGTAATTAATGATAAGGGTAAATTAGGAACTAAGTGTAACATTGTCCATTGATTTCATAAGGTCAAACTCATCAATGACCCCCTAAAGTTGGCACTAATTTCACTTAGACACGTTAACTGAACAATGTTCATTTTAGACACCTCATGTAGGGTCTTGTTGTGTCATTTTGACACTTTTTCCTGACATGTCAAAGTGAGTGTGATACACTCAACAATAGAGCATGAAAGGCTCAACTTAGCTATTTTTTATTTTATTTTCTCTTCTTCTTCTTCTCCATTTTTGAAGTCACCACCTCCCACCATCTCTTGAAGCTTAAACTCTTTCAATGGACAAGTATTGTTGGACATCCCAAAATAGTATAATGGACAACTATTGTTGGACGGATGGAGTATTATATAGTATTCTCTTAAAAATACATTTTGAATGTTCCACAAATTCATGGGATGAGATATTTATAAAGAGATCAAGATATGACAAAATTGTACCCACATTAATTTACCAATAAAACATTTTTGTTTCTTCAGATTTTGCTTGTGGTTGATTTATTTTCATATATTTAAAATTTGTTGCAAACAATCACAATATTGGTGAAAGCTCTAGTTCACAAAATTTAAGTTTTGTTAAGAAAACTTTGTTTTGAAACATATTTTACAACAACATACATAATATAATTTTATAAATAGAGTATGAGAAGAATAAAGTGTATGTAAAGCTTAGTCTTACTTGGGAGATAAAGAAATTATTTCCGAAAAAATTAGCACAAGTAGAGAAAGTAAGACAAAATAATATAAAGAGCATGTCAAAGCATGTTGGGGGAGAAAACGTCACCACGACAAAATAATACGATAATTGAAGTGCAAGAATGAGTATTACTATACTGCTAACATACTACATACTAATAATCTTCCACCCTAATCCGTATTTTCGACAACCTCTTATCTAAGTTATGTTCTCAGTAAATTGAAATTGTGTCATGTCATGTTTAATCATCTCTCCCCAATAATTCTTGAGTCTACCTCTACCTCTCTTGAAACCATCCATAACTAATTTTTCACACATCCAACTCGAACCATCTCAATCTTGTTTTCCGTATCTTGCCTTCAATTGAGGTCACTCCCACCTAATCCATATCTTTATTCCTAATTTATTTTTCTAGTAAGGCCGAACATCCGCCAACATTTTCATAAACATAAGAGTTTTTGACTGACTAACACTTCACCCCATACAACATAATAGGTCTAACTATTACCACGTAAAACTTATCTTTAAATTTTAATATTGTTGTAAAACTTAAGAACAAAAGAACAATATAAAGATGAAAACAAGAAGAATATAAGACAAGAGGAACAATATAAGATAACTTTCTTTCAAGTGTATACAATATGAACCCTTATGCCTCTATTTATAGTGTAGCATAGAGGCATACAAAGGATACTCATAAACATGAATATAATAGGGGAGGTTATGGAAGTGAAAGGTTACAAGAATAATGGTTACAAAGGTGGAGGTTATGGAAGTTATGGTTATCTTCAAAATGGAGGAAAGTAATGGAGATAATGGGTGAGAGTAACTTTTTGGTGTAGTGGACATCCACACTATAATATTTTATAACATTCCCCCTTGGATGTCCATAGATAATATGCCTCGTTAAAACCTTACTAGGAAAAAACCCCGTGGGAAAAAAATCCTAGTGAAGGAAAAAGAGTACACATATTTTTTAATATGCTTTGAATGTTGGCTTGCTAAAAACCTTACCAGGAAAATCCAATTTGGATAAAACCATGGTTAAGGAAAAGAGTACAACGCGTATTTTTCTCCTCCTGATAAAAACTTTACTTGATATCTCAGAGATGATGCATTGTAACGATCCGAACCATCGTTAATTAGGAAAAGCAAAGATTCGAGAAAATCTAGGTCACTGACCCGCCAGGGCGGGTAATGTGCCGCTGGGGCGCCGCCGCTGGGGCGGGGTAAGTTGGTGCCAGAGCGGGATAAGCGAGACAGAACATAAATTACGAGAAATCATATTTTCTCCATCTTCCTAAAATACCTAAATAAGTCGTAAAATACCCTAGAAACCTCAGAAAAGCTGCTCTAAGCTTGGGAATAAAGGAGAAGGAGATATCTAGCGTAGAGATGGAAAAATCTTACGAATTTGTATCAGAGCTTAGGTTACCGGTCTCCCCGTACAAGAGCAAAATGTGAACTAGACTCTTGTTGATTGGTGTGTTGACGTCCACATTTAATCTACAAGAGGCTAGGAAGCATTCTAGGAAGTCGTTCCACTTATTCTCTCCTTTCATGCGAAGTGTCGCTTGAGGTATGAGTTGAGTCCAATTGGTATCTCAACAAAGGTACACCAACAGGTTAATTGGAACGGAGAAGGTTCCAATTGGTATCTAGCCGTATGGGCTAAAAAAGGGGCATGGACGACTAGTAATGGTCATCTTGAAACAAATTAACTAATGAGTGTAAATTATGCAAGTTGTAATGTCTGGGTGTATTCTGGGGATGTGTGGGTGTGACGTTGAATTAATGAGAACTAGTGAGGTACCGTGTCGTTAAGAGTGATTCAGATTAGTTAATGATTTTCCTAGCTTGTTGATTAAGCTAGTTCGTATATCGTAGTTGGAGTTTTAAATTTGATGGCCTGATAAAATGGGAACCTCGGGAAAATCATAGAAGAGTGAGAAAAAACCAATAAATTATAAGCCTGGGTTCTGGTTCCATCTGAGCCACTGGGGCGGGATTAATCCCGCCATAGCGAGGCCGTTAAAGCGGGATCCTCCCGCCAGAGCGGGACAGGGCGAGGCAGAACCTCAACCCTACCTCCTCTGTTTTCCCTAATTTCAGTTATCAACCCTGAATGAGATCCGAACAAATCCCTACCAGCCTATCAATGTTCAACAACATGAGTTATAGATTAGAAAAAACCGTAAGGATTAAATAAAAGGCTGCATCAGACAGCAAAACAAGCATCCATGTGCTACCAAAACATAGAAAGTCGAAAGATAAAAACAAGTTGTCTTAAATTACAAACCCAAGAGGGGCAAAGGGAAAGTTGATCAAGGACTCTCGGACTGGGTGGTGTCGATGTCTGAATCAAGGTTCTCTGGGGGTATCACGTCATTCCAAGCCTCATTCAGCATAGAGAAATCCCTGAAGTCCAGCGGCTCGAGTCGGGGAAGTTCCTTGCTGGGGGCCACGCAAGTAAATATGGTCTTGATAGTCTTCCACATCGAAAGCATCAGACGATCCCTAACCACACCCTTTCTCCTCTCCTTGCGCAGTTGGCGGCGGAGCATTTCGACCTCCAGGGCAGTGCTGGGTGGAATCGGAGTGAATTCAGTATAGGCACTCCTTATCCTCTCCCGGATAGCCTCTAAGTCTTTCTCAACCCATGCACCTGAGAGTGGGTCCTCGTCGTCCGAATCCACAGCCGTCTTGCTGCTGCTAGCCTTGTTTGTTCTCCTCCTCTTTCCCTAGAAGTGGAACCTGACCTGACCAAAAGAGGGTGAAGGGGGGGATCCATGGGAAATACCTTATCAGCATTGAAGAGCGGCACTCCCGCTCGCTTGCACAACGCAATGATGAGTCCTGGAAGGAAGAAAGCCTTTTTGTTACCCCGATAGAACATCTTCCACTCTGAGATGATTTGTGCCCCCATATTTAACTGGATGCCCTGTATAGCGCACGCCACCACCAAGGCTCGGGGAAAGGTCACGTCGGTACGGTTGCCCGACGGACGGATCCTCCTAGTCACCAAGTGTAGCCACCTCTTAGCATCAGGTGACCAGTCCGTGCTAGTAATGCCCTCTGCAGTAGCCCAGTAAACCTGATCCCGATGCGTGGGCTCAACCAGTGTGTCCCTCAGCCACTCTAGATCCATCTCTCTTAGTTTGGCCTCGTAATCATTATTTGAGACCTCATGTACCTCTAGTACCTCATTTATGGTGGTGGCCTTTAAAGGAATATCGACTCCCCGAACCCGGATGACTGGGTAAGGAATATCCCAGCGGACGGTGGGGATGATAACATAAAACTCCCTCACCTAGGTGGAGCGTGCATCTGGGGGAGCCTCAGTCAGTGGGACCCACCTGAACTCTACCAGACGAGCATAGAAAGCAGGCTTCTTCTCCTCTAACATGTGCTGCACAAAACCCCTCTCGCAACAGAACCCCGTGTTACAGTGGTCATGATGTTTTTCCCGACGCAGCATCGAGAAACTGGACAAAAGGCAAGTGTTCGTCATTTTGTCCTGCCATTTAGAAGCCTGCATTAGGCTGAAGATGAGTTAGAACATTATGGGATAGTTGGATAGGGCTAAAACAAAAAGAGATAAAAGTTGGTGTTAAGGGTGCAGGCCATTGGTCTGGCAAATCCCGCCACAACGGCCAAAATCCCGCCACAGCGGGATACAACCTTCATCTGTGACGAACACCAGGTGCGACAATGGCGTATTATCATCCCAAAATCCCCGTTTCGTTAGAATTTCAGAATATTAGAGTATATCAATTACCCTAGAACCTATCTATGCAATTATATTGGTGGAATAACTCTTAAATACCCCTCAAATTCGAGTTTTAAGTAAAGGAACTTTTCAACTTCCCCCACCCGTTTTTGCATCGATTTACTCGTATTTCTACGAAATCCTTACGCCCAGGACGTTGGGGACGTAAGGTAAGTGACAATGCTATGTTTTTCTAATAAATCTAGCAACCTAATTCAATTTTGAAAACTACCCCAAACATCATCTATTTTTGATCAGTTAATCATCATGCAATTATCGTTAATCGAGTAATGAGGAAATGAGTGAAGGGAGAACGAGATTTTTTACCTTAATTTGACGTTCCGAGCAAACGAGTTGAGAGAATTTTTGGGGAAGAATTTTGGGAGAATAGGAGGAAATGGGGGAAGTTTCATTCTTTTCTGGCCCCCATGTACTGGTTCCCGATCTCCCGCTCCAGCGGGAGATCTATCACCACAGCGGCCCTGCCTCAACGGGAGGGATGCCGCCCTGGTAGGCCAGGTCGGGTAATTTTAAAACGTGTCGATCTTCGTGTGTTGCATCAAAGTTTCTTCTAGTCTTGGGTTAGAATACCTTTTCATGTGTTAATTAACTGAAAAGTCACGATTCGTGGTAGTTTCCGTGTTTGATCAATAAGGTAGTTGGGAGTGTCTCGAAACTAGAGCGTGTGATGTCTGTAGCCTAGTCGTTCGGGGATGAACTAGGGGTAAATTGGTATCTATTGTAATGATCCAAACCGTCGTTAATTAGGAATAGCTAAGATTCGAGAAAATCTGGGCCACTGGGGAGCCGCCGCCAGGGCGGGTAAGTTGTCACCAAAGCGGGATAAGCGAGACAGAACGTAAATTACGAGAAATCCTATTTTCTCTATCTTCCTAAAATACCTAAATAAGTCGTAAAATACCCTAGAAAAGCTGCTCTAAGCTTGGGAATGAAGGAGAAAGAGATTTCTAGCGTGGGATGGCGAAATCCTACGAATTCTTGGCTAAATTCACCGTCACGAGTCTGGAAAACTCGAATCGAAGTCCAAAACTTCGTACAACTATTTGGTGCCCACGTAGGCTAGGTTTTACAGTTGAGTAATTTTAAATTTGTTCTTACTATGTGATATATGTAAATCAATGGTAGGGTTGTGTGTATACCTTCGTGCACCGAGTAAATTACATAAATAATCCTTAGAATTCAGATAATGCAGGTTTATGCCTTATGAGGAGGAATTGATGAGTTGTTAGAAGAACCTAGAATTGCTATAATGGATAGAATTGGGTCAAGAATGAGGACATGAAATCAAGAGTGGAACTAGATTTATGAATGTATGTTACATCCGATAATTGAAGTGATGAAATTGAGGAATTATGATGAATGGTGATTAAAAACTAATGAGAAATCCTAACGACAAACCAGGGCTGAGTATGGTCAATTATTACATATGTGTTAGGGATTGAGGAGTAATTCGTAGGTGATGATTGTGATTCTATGTTTGTGGGATGTATGATTGTTCTTGCTTCATTGTGATACTTGTGTATGTATGAATGTTGAAATGGTGATCACACTTGTTATAAATGAGATAGATGAATATCATTGCCATGAAATAATGACTTAAATATATGATCTTGACGATGTACTTGTATTTGTGATTGTGGTGTGTGAATGGGATCAGATTGCCACGTTCCAGCATAACTAACTTGGATCGGATTGCCACGTTCCAACATAAGTATGGGATCGGTTGCCACGTTCCGGCATAAACATGGGATCGGCTGCCACGTTCCGGCACATTAACTTGGATCGATTGCCACGTTTCGGAATGCTAACTGTTTGGGTTTGGGTTCCGTGAGAGGACCTATAATGTGATATAAATGTGAGTAATACGTTGTTGATTACTCTGGTTGACAATATTGTATATGCTTGATATACGTTTGTGAGTAAAGTATTGTATTGGTTTGTATATGTTGTACTTAGTGGATTCGTGTCATGACGATTTATAGTAGGCTGTCGTGGGTTGTAATGGCGAGAGTAAAGATAGTGTAGGTGAAGGAAATTGTTGGATGGATTTCACCTTGGAGGGGGGGGGGGGGAGAGATTGAGTTAGTGCTAAGGAAGCTTGAACTATTGTATTATGTGACTATGGTGGGTAATGTGACGAGGAAGCAATGGTATGACGTGAGTGGTTAGTGGAATTGGCAGTGGTGGTACTTGGGGTTGACTATGAGTTTAGATTGGTTAAGCCCTTCCCTAGAATCTGGTAAGTGGGTTGATTTAAAGGGGTTAGTAGTTAGAATGCTAGTGTATATTGGAGGTATCTCCAAGAGAGAGTAAAGGTGGAGAAACGAGTGGTTTATTTCATGATCTTACTAGTTGGTTTTTTATGTTATGTGGTGGGCGTCGGGTTGACCGATGATGCCTACCAGTACGTGTGTTTTGTACTGATACTACTCTTGCTATGTCTTTTTGACATAGTCTGGATGCAGGGTTGGTGACGTTTCATTAGGTGAAGACGAAGAAAATCTCCAGTTGCTTCTGTTCTTCTTTTCGCATGGCGGAAGCTGTGTCTTTATTTAATTGTCCAGATTGTACTCTTAGTAGCTCTTGTACCTGTTTAGACTAGATCCATTAGAGTTGTTTAAATTAACTTTCGAGTTTAATTAATAGTGTGACCAAGGATTTTATTTAGAAATCATAGTGTTATATTTATTTATGTTTTCCCAAAAATTTCTGCATGTTTTTACTATTCGGATATGAGGGTTCTCCTACTTAGGTGTTAGAGTGGATGCCCGCACGGCCCGATGGGTTGGGTCTTGACCAATCCAATCTTATATCACAACTTCTCAAATATTGATGTTGGCAATCCTTAGTGAATAAGTTTACAAGATTATCACTTGAATGGGTCTTTGAACGTCTATCTCACCATTTTGTTGAAGATCATGTATGAAAAAAGATTTTTGGTGAAATATGCTTTGTCCGATTTTCTTTGATTGTATTCTCCCTTCAATTGAGCTATATGTTATTTTCGTATATGGTGGCTAGAATATCCTTTGCTAAAGGAAAATCATATATTTTCTGAATATGATAGATCATGATTCTAACCAAACACATTCCTGACTTACTTCATAGATAAATATTATTTCTGCATGATTTGAAGAAGTGGTTACTAATGTTTGATTCTATGAATGCCAAGATATTGTTGTGCCTCCATATGTAAACAAATAGCTCATTTGTGATCGAGCTTTATGCAGATCAAATAAATATTCTGCATCTACATAATCAAATCATTTTTTACTTAGAGATTGATCATTTCAATTTTATTGAAGCTCGTTTTTTCTTCTCAAAGAAAATCACACATCTTCTATGTGTTGAGTCACTTGCTTTGTTAGTTTCTTGGCATAACTTGAATGATAATATGAAAATCCCTCACATAACTTTATATATATATATATATATTTCAAATAATCTTTTAGCATTTGCATAAACAACAATCTGTAAGTGCACCAATTGCACTAATACATGACATTTTTAATCATTTTCATGAGATTGCAAAGATTCTTTCTATGTGTTAAGCAATCTCAGAACCATTGGGTACTCAATGAAATTGTTTTAAGACCTTTTAAATCATTCAAGAATTTTCATATAACCTTCATCGTCTAGTTAGACAGATAATCAGTCATTATACATATTCAGGTATTTCATCTATTGCCAGACTGAAATAAGTCTCATTGCATCCAACACTGAAGAACATATTTCCATTTAATAATGTCAGGACTTCTGCGAAAACTCTTTATGCCCTGAGGCACAAACCGTACTTTATATCTTACGGTTATACTTTCGCACAATGATTCATTTGTACCTCACTGACATATATTTTGATCTATGAACTACAAGTTCAAAAAAATCACTTTTCTAAGTGAAACAAAATATACTTGAATAATGCATTTTATTTGGCCAATCATTTATCTATCCACATTATATGACATATTCGAATTTAAGATCCTCGTAACCACTTATAACATTGAGTGTTACTTCATATCAAAGATACCGTCGACGGTCATTTGACTCGATTCCAATACGACATAACTTATCGAGATCTCTTCATTTTCCATCATTTTCAGGTACATGAACCTTTGCCAAAGTTTTATGAAGTGTTATGTCATAGTGCTCTTTCAAAGCACTTACCTCATTATCATGACCATTTTGATAATTTGTTCCTCTCCTTCCTCAAGAAGTTTTACGTTTGGAATCGATTGGTATATCACGCTTCTGGCGTACCATAGACTGTCTTTCAAAGACTATTTATTGGAGCATTTGCAGCTTTATTAAAATATTGGGTTAGCAAATACATCTGGCAAATTATTTGCAACATTTTGCAAATGAATTATCTCTTGAATTTCAAGTTCACATTTTTTTAACGAGGATCTAGATAATTCACCCCACACATAATTTTGAGCTGCTAATCATATCTCCCCCTAATGTTAGAAAATCTAACATTTACCCCCAACCTCACTTGGGGATCCATCTTTGTGCGTGGTGGAGCAATAAAATCATATGTGCACACATCAAATTTTTAGATGGAAATTATTTGGTTCCTGACCCTGAACCAATTGTGATGGGAGAACCTTGTTAGCTTGATGCGTACATGTTAAAAAAACTCATCTCATACCAAAATTTATTTGAGAGATTTGTTCTCATAATCATTGCTCTAGCTATAATTGGAGGCATACAATTTCTGCTAAACCAACCAACATTATCAACATAATTTTATAATTTGGAACTGTGCTCTTAATTTAACAATTCGAGCAAACAATCTTACAAAAACCAATTTGTAAGTTGATGCAAATGCACATGTGACCATACCATAGATGCTGTTGACATCCAATTTTTGACCTACACAATGTATATTAATCATCGAGCTTCTTCAATTGCAAACGATTTAAAATAATTAGTTTTATAAAAATTTCGAAAAAAATATAGTTTTCAAGTTATTTTGAATAGTTGTATCATTTTTATAATTTTTAAATAATATATGTGTTATATATAAATATGTATAATTAGTATATTTCAAGAATATTCAAAAAATTATCTCATAAGGATTTTATTTTAATGAAATATTCTATTAAATTAGTTTAGTTTAAATTATAGTTATAATTCTAAGTCATTTGGTTTATATGAAGATTAATTATTTTATTTCGTTAAGATTAAGAAGCTCGTTAGTTAATTATACTAATTCGTCATATTTAAGTTTAGCCGAAGTCATCAAGTTAACTCAAATCGGCTAAATTTTAAATTTAAGGTGGCTAATTTTGCAATTCATTTAGCCACTTTTCATAAAATCTTTCAACCCCTTTTAAGCCCAAAAATTGACAAATTAAGACACCATGATTTGGACCCCTTTTTTCATTCAGTGGCCCAAGTTCAATTCCAAACAACAATCCCAACTGGCCCAGCCGTCCATTCCCACAAAAGAAACCCACTCAACATAACAATACAATACAACACACCATATGACCCCTGTACTATTCGTTCTTCTTCCCTTTTCACGCAGAAACCGACCCCACTGCCCATACTCGTCTTCTTCCTTCAGACGCAATCCAGAAAAATCTCAGCAAATTTGAAAATCCCATCTAACTACTCTGCGAACCCATACCCTAGCAGTCCCTAATAGATCACTTCATCGTCCCCTTTTCGCGGAAGTCACTATTTTCCTCATCCCTTCCACTGTTGGCTCGAAAAGGAATGGATATATTCAAAATTCAAACGGGTTTTACCCCCCTAAATCTGCCCTCCCGCCCCTCTATAAATAGCCTCCTTAGTTTTCATTCATGGCAGGGGAGCATAGGAATAGGTTTTAGAGCTTGGTTCTTGGGCAATACTCATTTTACACTCAAGAAATTTTATTATTTGGTTCTCTAATTTTAAAAAAAGGGTTAAATTTTTGTCCCAAGTCTCTTGTTTTGTGATTAGTATTCAGATTTCGTGATAGAAGGATCATCGTTTTCCCCTGCTTGTTGTTCCCAGTTTGCTGCTCCAAAAAGGTAATTTCGCCCCCTCTTACATTCTGATTCAATACAACATTGTGTGTTCATTTTTTTATGAGTTATATTATTAAGTGTGGTTAGTTCCTTGTCTTAATGTTTTATTCCTCTTTAGCGAAGCTTTCCCCTGATTCCTGGACAGTGAGTATGAGTGAATACTAATAAGGCCAGCTATCTCCATTTAATTTTGTTCGAAGTCTTCTGTAGTTCATTTGGTTTCAGTTTAAAGTATATTTACTATACAGTTTTGCTTCTTCAGTGTCCTTTGGTTATTCGCTCTGTCGTTCTGAATTACCGTAATAGATTCTTATCTTGTTTACCCAATCTCGTAGTATCTACTTTTGTTCTTGCTCGACTCAAAAGCTATCCATATCCCTTTACGTTTTCAGCTTGCGAAGCATGTTTGTAATTCACCTTAGTCTTGTTTTAATTTGGTTCGTATGCTCGTAGTTAATATTTTCCTAATAGGTGTTTTGCCTTTTACATATTGGAGGTGTTTCGCTTTCGAAAATGTGGTCGAAAATCTGATTGTTCCTTAGCTTTCAGAGCGTGGTCTGATTTTGGTGTCACACATTAATCAAAAATCTGGAAATTTTATTTGATATTATAGTTGTTCATATGATAAATGTACTCTCTTCACAATCTGTGGCCTGCTATAGAATCAAGTGAATACGATTTCATGTTGGCTTAAGTTAAACAAACATGTTCTCAGCATATTTTCCCATGTGTCTTGTAATTTAGTCATTATGTATTTCCTTCTATTGTACTGCTTTGAGCTCTCGAGTTTAATTATCAATTTGGTCAAGCTAGTAGTTTATTTGGTTCTTGGTTGGATTGAGAATATTTGGGAGTAGCTACGGTGAGTCTTAATATTAAAAATCAGTAGCATTATTTAATGAGCTTATGTGGTAGGGTTTTACTTCTTTTAATTTTTCTTATCAAGTTCCCTGATTATATGTGTGTTCATAAATTGAGTTGAGGAGTTGAACTATGCTTTGTCTTAAAAATGGGTCTTGGTAAGCATCTTAAATGTAACCTTTCTAATGCATTTTCCTACCCTTTTAACTCGAAAACATCTACTTAGTTGTATTACTATTTTTTTCGGAGAATGATCCACTTTTCCTTTGGTCCATAGAACAATTTCTTCTTACTATGCACTTATTGGATGTCACTTGGAATGTTTTCACTTAATTAGTGGTGGAAATTTTTGATAGTAGCTTATCTATAATATTGAGAAATGATGCAGTAATATTTGTTTATTAGTATGATCGAATTTTTGTGAGAGTAATTATATGGGTTTAGTTTCAATTAGCCGTGTGGTTTGAAGGTTGCTTAATAAATTTGAGTATCTATATTTCTCTATTATTATTTAGCCTATTAGAGTTTCCTTATGAGTATTATCTTTCATGTTCAAATTGAGTTTTTTTCCTTTTCTTTGTTCATTAGGAAATCACATGCTTAAGGTAGCTTGTTTTCTTAGTGTAATCAATTTCTCCCTTCGTCTAGTGAAGACGTAGCTTAAATGTAGATATAGTTGAGTATTTGTGATTAAGGGCCTAAGTTTTTCCTATTTTTCTTTTATGACATTATTGTTTTCGTCCTTTCCAATTCCCTTCGGTAATTAATTCTTGTCCCCATAAGCAAATACATTTAATGTTTATCGACTTAATTGTGAGTAATGTTCAAGTTTAGGCGAGTTTACTTTTAAAGTGGAAGATAAATATGTGTCTTACTCTTAGCTTGCTCATTAAGTATTTATTTTTATGCCTTGCCTTAGTAATTTTAAATAATCCAACTAATTCATTATGTGTCGCTACTGTAGAACGTAAATTCCGGTTTGCATCTTTCATTTACCAGAACAATAAATTGTTGTTAATAGTCTGAATGTCATATTCTTCTTGCTCCTGCTAATTTATTTCTTTACTTTGTTTCCATGTGATACCATCCGAGTTCCCTTGGACTCCATCTTTCTCCACTTCATATTTCGGATGGGCCATAAAGGCCCAAAATTCTTTTATCGAGTCATTCAACCTAGAGAAATTGAAGAGCAAGTCTTTGGAGTTGACGTATAGGTCCCGGAACGCAGAAAAAAGGGATGTATACATCAGATATACACTCATATACAACAACTGTATACCAAAAACGAGATTGAGCCAAAAGCCCAAATCAGCAAAAAGTTTGGCCCAAAAGGGCCCAAATTCAATTTTCTCCTTTACCTTTAAATTATTTAATTGTCTTTCGTTTTGTTTTTCTTATCATTAACTCTAACTTTATAATTTTTAATTAACTTAATTAGATATCCCAAAAGATGAGTTATTTTCTTTGTGTCAGTTTAATTTTTAATACACTTCATGTTTTCGTGTTCATTAAACGAGTATATTGATCAAAATTTTATATCTTCAATTAAATTAAACCTTTTTTGTATTTAAAAGAGATGTTCTTTAATGTGTTTCGCTTAATCATATTTTACTCATTTTAAAATTATTTTAAGTTAAAATATTTTTCTCAAATAAACTTTAAAAATATTAGTCAAAACCTTTACAATTAATTAAAATATAATAATGCTTACTTAGTCATTTTCTCAAAAAGTTTAATCAATTAATTCAAAATGATATTCATGCTTTAATTTATTAAATTGGTTTAAATTATTATTTCAAAATGAATTAAATAAATTCTAATTAATCTAGTTTTATTAATATTCCAATCACTTGTATTTCGAGTCAAATGTATCATTTTGGATCCCTTCCTCTAAAAAAATAAAATGAAATAAAATGCGTCATTTGTTTAATTATTTCCTTAATCAAATATATTATAAGTTATTGGTTTTTTTATGTTAAATTATTATTTCTTCTAAAAATAGTCAAATATATTTTAGTCAAGTCGCAGGTCAACTACATGTTAGCGGGCACTTCGAATGCTTAAACCCTTCTCGAAGTGCAAATTGAACCCCGAACCCTTTTTGTTATTTTCAAATGAATTTTTCTGATGAAATCTTTGAAAATTATAAGTTTTCTTGATTTTTAAAAAAAATTAAGTGGCGACTCTTTTCTAAGTATTTTTCTCAAATTGTTTTATACTTAGAACATTTCAAAAAGTGATTTTTCTAGAAATAGTTAAATTACGACACAACAGATGCATCTATAAAATCATAATAGTAAGCGATCCTCACTGCAGGTGAACGGGCCCATGTTCACCTTTTTATATGTTCCAATTAATTTCAGGGGATACAATCCCAACCTTAGCTGGTATAATGATCATTTTATCATGAGAACAAACAACACAAGAGAATTCTTGAAGAATCTTTTATTTTTTCAAACATAATCACGTGAATTCTCAATTTCTTTTGCATCACATCTGAATCAGAATGGTCAACAGGTTATGCCGACTGATATTTATTCTAGTAAACTTCTAGTTTACTTTTGCATGTGATTCCTTCATCATGCCCATATCTTTATACAACAAACAAGAGAAAGACGGGTAACCTTGTATGTAAATATTCATAACCCGCTTTGATTGTAGTAATTTGAAGATATTTAATTTTTCAATAATTTACAGTTTCAATATAATAATTTTTCTTTTCAATTCCTCCGAAACTTAAAAAGTTTCTTTTGAGACTTACTACAACCTCAATATTATGAACTATTTCATTTTCTGGATAGTAACAAATTAGTCCTTCCGAAACTTTCAATTAATTTTGTGTACTACCACAAATTTCACAACATCATTCTTATGGTGACCATCTCCTTCAAGGAGAAAATTATTATTATTGTCATGGTTAAAATTATTACTGCAAGGCTTATTTATTGACAACCAATGACAAATTTGTGTTGCCACACAATAATATTTATTTTGGTCATGGCCACAACCTTTATAGGAAAGAATTATTTCTTTCTTTTGTCCTACAATAGTTCATGATAGAACATACCACAATATTTGTGATGTACTCAAAGTATATGACCAAAATGACCATTTATGTCAAAATATATTTTTTTCCAATATCTCAAACCTCCCATAGAGGTGAGACCTCTATGTGACATTTATCCAACCATACATGAACATGTCTTTATCCATACGAACATAAGTCACATTCTCTTTAAGAAATGACCATAACCCTTTGTACATGCTCCATAAGTTTTTTATTAATCATACTTTGACATTATCAAATTTATTGACCCACCTTAACATCACTTTAAAAGTGCTAAATGTATTACCACTTTGTATTTCTTTATTTTGATGGAGGATTTACAAAACTTTCAAATTGGGTTGCATCAACAATAATGTGCCCAATAACTTTTCATACCACTTTGATGGCCAAAAATTACCTTCATATTTGAAGAACCATCTTAAGAACTCATAATGTTCTTCCTTTTAATTACCACAATGATGACCATTACATTTTACCACACTCATATTCATACATTTAACTACTTGTTATTTTCAGACACATTATGTCCTACTACCACATTCACATAAGAGAATGAAACAAATCAATTGGACAAATTTCATGACTTTTATCAAGAGCATATCAATTTGCTCAGTCATCATTATGCTCAGTCATCATTACATCGTCATTATTTTACGTTGGGACTTGAACCCAATGTCTTACCCATATTTGTTGGGACCCAACCCAACATTTTATTATCCTGATGCATCAGGACTCTCACCTGATGTATTGCCCTCTTGGTGCAATAGGACTTGAATCCTTCGTCTTACCCTCAATCAATGACATAATAAGCCAAATATAATAGGACTCACCATTGAGCCTTAAAAAATTATTGTCACTTTGTGATTAACATGCACAATAAAATATAGAACAAATTGCCACTTTGTGATTAACATGCATAATAAAATATAGAACAAAAAAAAAACACAATAAAAATATTCTCAACAAAGTATGTACTAATATTTTAAACTTGTCAAAACAGAGAGTTACATATAACATTATATTATATTATGTTTGCTGCATAATTTTTAAGGTAGTGAATTACCGTTATAAATCAAAGAATCAATTGCACACTAAGAAAATAATAATTCCAATTACACTAAAGTAAAATTGCTTACTACCACCACCCTTTTTTCAATTTCCATGTGAACCCAAAATATTTCACTCACAAAACAAAATAAATTAAAAGCTTATGTAATAACCAAAACAGTGAGCATAATCATAAGTAAAACATAAAATAAGTTTCACATACAAAAGAAAGTATATATAGTCATAAGTGAAAAAAATGCACAGTAACAATAATATTAATCATTCACCTTGTTCACAAGTAAAATATAAAATAGATTCCACAATAATTTAATTACCTTGTTCCCGAGAAAAATAAACACAATTATTTTACCTTCTTTTGTTTACTTTGTTTCAATCCTGTAATGGTAGAACATTCGTGTTGATAACGTGTTGTAAAACTTAAGAACAAAAGAATAATATAAAGATGAAGCCAATAAAAATATAAGACAAGAGGAACAATATAAGATAACTTTCTTTCAAGTGTTCACCAAATCTTCAAGCAGGGGCAGATCTACGTGTAACGGTGGGGGTGCCACGGCACCCAGTGATTTCGGTTAAAACTTTGTATATATATATATATGTATATACGTATAAGATATCAATGTATATTAACTTTTCCACCCAGTAAATAAAGTTGTGAAAGGTGCTGCTGGCAGAAGATGTGGTCTGCCACACTCGCAATGCGGGTTCGAACCGTGCTTTGGGCATTAATTTTTTTGCCTTTCTCGAAGAGCTTCTCAGATCTTTTTTTCTTCCTATTAATGTGGGAAGGGTTTTAGTATTTATTTTTTTCTTCCATTGGTTCTTATTTATATGCTATTCTTTAATAATTCAAATCGACTCCTTTTTGCTTTAACTAATTCTTAATTTTTGTATTTTCTCTTTCACTAATTATTAATCTCTTGATATGAGTATTACGTGTGTATTCTTTATCAATTAATGACAACTGAATTATGAACGTCACATAAGTATTACTAAGATTATATTTAAATAGTATATTTTTTAAGTTTTAAAAATGATGAATATTATTATGTTAGAGTTCTCTTAATTTAAAGGTTCTTTAGATCTTCATCGACTTTCTTGCTAAGTAAGATGACGGGATTGAAACTATAATTTTTATTCTTTCTCTACCACATTTCAACAACTTATAAAACTTCGAATTTTTAATGTGGAAAATCCTTTTTACCGCAAAGTTTTAGAGAATAAGGCCTCTAATTCCTTAAAATAAAAAATTGAATTGTTTAGTTATCTCTAACCTTAGAATATCTAAAAGAAAATATTACTAACAAGTAACATACATGTTTGATCAATTTGTTTAATCGAAAAAGATAAATAACCCGAATTATAATCTAAAAATGGAGGAACCGACCCGTTTATCTTACTTGGACGATGTGGCACCCATGACCTCCAAATCCTAGATCCACCTCTGTCTTCAAGTGTATACAATATGAACCCTTATGCCTCTATTTATAGTGTAACATAGAAGCATACAAAATGATAGTCATAAACATGAATATAATGGGGGAGGTTATGGAAGTGAAATGTTACAAGAATAATGGTTATAAAGGTGGAGGTTATGGAGGTTATGGTTATCTTCATAATGGAGGAAAGTAATAGAGATAATGGATGAAAGTAACTTCTTGGTGCAGTGGACATCCACACTATAATATTTTATAACAAATATTCATTTCATCAATCCAACATTATTACAGTGCATGGCATCATTATCAATCTCCTTTATTTCCTTAGATAATAGGACTGCAAGATACTTGAAATCTCTATTTTAGGATTGTTTGTACATTAAGCTTTACTTCCACACTAATCTTATGTGTTAACAAATATTTTATTTTAATTCTTTTATCAACTTCAACCAAATATTGTTCAACCGTCTTATTAATGTTTGAAAATGTCAACCAACTGAAATTCATAGGACCTATAATTGTAGTGTTCTTGATTCTGTTTGAATTGGTTTTATTCAAATAATTATACTAATTATATCAATATGCTAAATGTATAAAACCAAATTTAATTAAATATAAATAACCTCTTCTCCTTTTTGTTTTTGTTTTTGTAGGGTTTTCCTTTTCCTTTTTTTTTTCGTTTTTCTTTTCACTTTTCCAATTTCTTCATGATTTAAATAAAGTATAGTAAATCACATTATGAAATTGTCTAGATGCTATCATTTCTCAAATTATCAAAAGGTTAATTACTAATTCAAAGAATAAAATGATGAACTTCCTTTTTTTCACATGGCTGTGATCATGTTACTCTAATTTTGTCCCTGCAAAAGTAGGTTTGCGTTAAATAGCACATCTAGAGATCCATGTCCATTTTTTTTTTATTAGTGATAGTTATCATATATTGCTAACTTGTATCATCTAGTTTAAAAATTATATACACAATATATAGATAGTATATACGTATATATATATATATACCTATACCTATACACAACATATATAACGAAAGTATATAAGTTGTGTATACTTCGATTATGTTTGTAAACTAGCTAGACGACCAAAATGCATGACTCTTGTGTTTGTAAATATATTTATTTCATTTAATTATAATTAGTTGATATAAATTTTATTTTATTAAATCGCTTAATTATAATAACACAAAATACGAATAAATGTTTATCATATTTATTCAACGTGTCACGACCAATCGGTTAACAGCCAACCGCTCTACCACTGAGCTACAGAGAAACAACGAACTTAATGTTGGAAGCCGACTCTCGTTCTTTGGACCAATCTATAACCGAACAAAAATGAGTTCGTCACTCTTTTTCACATACACCGAGAGAAAAGGTTACGCTAGCAAGCCCCTCCTTGAGGCGATCAAGAAACTATGTGAAAGGGCTCATTCTTAAAATAATAATAATAATAATAATAATAATAATATATATATATATATATATATTTATATATTTATTTATTTTATATATAAATATTGTAATTATAACGTAAAGCTCCAAAAGAGAATATACAAATTGAGAGAGAAGTATAAAGATTG
Organism: Solanum bukasovii; assembly: GCA_029582585.1. Lineage (NCBI taxonomy): Eukaryota > Viridiplantae > Streptophyta > Magnoliopsida > Solanales > Solanaceae > Solanum > Solanum bukasovii. Next base: position 50,508 of record JAJOOI010006700.1, read on the forward strand.
TATTTCTCTGTTCTCCATTGTGTCTTTCATAAGTCTATGACATCCTATCTATACAGTACAAAATATCATCACAAAGCTTAATGAGCTAATTATTGATATATAATCATGATTCTTAACTTGACTTCAATGGATAATTATGTCCTCCAAATTTGATTGTGCATAAATAGACACTTGAATTTGTATAAAATTGAACAAGTAGACGCACGTGTCTTGGCATAATACACGTAGGATACAAAATTGTCATGTAGGGTGTCATGTAGGACGAATGTGTCTATTTGTTCAATTTTATACAATTTTAAGTATCTACTTGTGCAAACCCAAAGTTAAAGGTGTCACGTCCTGAACCTACACCTTGGGAGGGACTGACACTCGAGAACCATTGCTGGCCCCAAGCGAACACTTGGCCCAGCTTAACTTATAGCGGAAGACTTAACAACAAGAAAATAGTCTCAAGATATAACTCATGCAATAACTTAAAGAGGTATTAAACTTAGCCGAGATGGCAACTCAAGTCTTAATGTATACAACTGAAAACGGAAAGACTAAAGAACTATAACTACTCGCCTATGAAGCCTCTAAAACAAAGAGGGATGTCGGGACAAGACCCCCGATCATCCTAACAACTAAAGTACTAAATCAAATGATAAAGGGGTCCTACGGATAGCAAGGAGGCTCACCAACTGACTCTGAGTGCTCAATTGGATCAACGAGGCGCTGAATGTTGATCCTGGTTACCTGTGTCTGCATCATAAAATGATGCAGGACAAATGGCGTCAGTACATTGAATGTACGAGTATGCGATGGGAAAACTCAACATGCCACAAGCTTGAAGGAACACTTACCTTGGCTAATACTCAACTCATGGATACTCAACTCAAATGCAAAGTAAAAAATAATAAGGGTGCAGTTTATACAAAGCATTTAAAACAGTAGATGACAACTCAATGTATTAAAGAAATACAATTACAAATCAGTTTACATATAAAGTAATATAATATTGTGGGAGTTTCTCTAACGGACAACCACCACTATAAGCTTAAGTGATGATACATCGTCTCGCCCACGCTGCTAGAACTGTCCTATACTTTGCCGTCATATAGAACGTCTCAACTAAATGGATTCACTAGTCTATGCTAAAAAGCACTAAGGAATCATCTAAAAAGTATGATCCTTTCTACCCATGATGTCTACATGGTTGATGGAGACTTGAGTTATTATGAACTCGCGTTCCCATATCGGTGCTCAATACTAATCCCAAAATATACTCAGCTCATATGTTTTAAAACAAAACTCTTTCTGTGATTTGATATAATTACTCAAAAACTAGCTCAAAGGCTCTCTTGGAAATCGATGTTTCCTTTCTTGTTCAAATGTAAAAATATTTTAACTCTTGGGAATACTTAGTTTCCGTATAATCTTTGAAGAAATGAACTTTACTCTTACTCTTTACTCAACTCAAAGCTTAAGTCTTAAAACAAAGTTAAAACATTTGTAAAATACTTTTGGAAAACTCTGTGAACTTCTCTTGACTCAACTCTTAACTTCTTGACTTGACTCTTAACTTTCCTTGAATTGAATTATGGATTCAAGGTTCATGATCTCGTATTTATGGATGATTTCATGATGTTTAGACATACCTTAGAGTGTAGAAATCAACTAGAAAACATAGGTACATTGCTAGGGAACTAGTACGGAAAGAAATGGGAAAATATGGAAGAACTAGCGTCTCTGGCGCTCTGAGAGGCGCGGAGGCCACCCCTGAAATTTCAGAGGCTGACTTGAGGGGCTCTGGCTGGCGCAGCATCCCAGAGGTCAAATTTCAGAGACTACTTTTGGGGAGCGCTAGAGGCGCGGCGCCCAATCCCCTTCCCAAATTTTTGACGAAATTTCTTCTTCGTTTTTCAACTCTAAACCCTCTAAATTCAATTGGTTCTTTCCCCAAACACTTAAAATCGACTATATCCTCTCAATATATGAAAGATTCTACTCAAAATCAAACCTCAATTCATGAATCAATCTCAAGAAACTTCAACAACAAGAACCCACAAGATTTCAAACGAATTATCATCAAGAACTCATAATAATTGCTTTCAAACAACACAACTTCGCTGAATTGAATCATGATTGGCGCGTGGGTGAACTAACCCAACGCTATGTGATCTCACATACCTCATTGGGATCACCCCTTGACGAAAACCACGATCTTAGCTTCGAGAATTTGACGATTCTTGCTCCTTCTCCTCTTTTCTCCTCTTATTTTCTCTTCTCTAAAAACCCTAACTCAATATTGTAAAGCGTTCACTGAAACAATTCAGTTTAGACCCCAACTAATTACCAAAAAATGAAATTTAATCATGGGGTGGTGAAAAGACCACAATACCCTTCAAGAATCGGATTAAACTTTCCTTATCTAAACAACCCAACTTCAAATGAGCATATCTCAGTCATACAAACTCGAAATTGAGCAAACTCAGCGGCGCTGGAAAGATAATTCCAAGATCTTTCCTACGGTATCTGGAAGCACACCTAACTCATCCTGAGCTAGGATTTATGGTCATTTGAAGTTGACCAAAAACTCAAACTTAACATAACTTGACCAATTTTCCAGTTTTTCATTCTTTCCAAAAACGACTCTTTCTAGTTCTTTCAAATAGCCAGTGGCGGATCCAGGATCTTAGACTCGTGGGTGCTCACTTCTCTTATTATAAAGTTACTATAAATGCATTGTATAACTGTATAAGTGTACAACTATTTAAACTTTATAGTTAAAAACTCTTCATTTTTTCTAAGAAATGAAGTCCAAATTTTCCTAGCTTCTCTTACCAATTATAACTAATAATTTACTCTTGCAAGCTTTCCTCATTTATTTTTATGTTAAGGAAATGAGCACTACACAACCATTAAAAAATTCATCACCTATACTATTACAAAATTCATTTTTGATGTACTTCATGGATGAAAAAGCTCGTTCCACAGAAACAGTAGCAACAAGAAGAATGAGAGTCAAATTGATAAGCAAATAAACAAGTAGCCAAGTTTGATGCAGATTTGACTTCACCAATACTTTAGCAAAGTCACTAATTCTCTTCAAGTTGAAGAACCCCTTATCAAAATTACGAGCATAAACTATAAAATTATCAAGCTAACAACTGAGATCTCGAAGCTTATTGCTATCAAACTCATTTTTATAATACCCAATCAATATCATTATCATGTTCTTCTCAAAACCACCAAATGAACTAACTGAATTCAAGCTAGTCATACCAAGAAGTAAGTCACTACTCACAGCATTAAAACAATTATTAAGCTCTTGAAGATGTAAATTAATAAAGACATAACTAATATCAACACGCAAATGATGAGAATATATAACATCAAGAGATTTATGCTTGGACTTTCTTGGAAAGTATCTACCATTAATGAAAATGTAACATCAAGTAGTGCTAATTGCCGCTAAAAATACACATTTAGCAGTAATTAAGCTATTATCGTTAATTAATTGTCGCTAAAGGTTATTTTTGTTTTTGTATCTATACATATTGATACATAATTTGCAAATAAAATTTTAAATGTTATATCAGATATTGATCACCTACTGTTAACTCACGAGTCAGGCAAATCAGTCTTTGGTAGGGGTGGGCAAAATCAATCCAAATATTCATGATTCGTCTAATTCATTTATGTTTGGATAAGTTAATAATCCGCTTATTTTATTATATGGACTCATTTGATCGGGTTATTTCATCCCATTTTAAATTTGGGCTAATATAATGCAATTCAAATTGATTCATGAGAAATTACAAATGTCTTTTTCAAAACATTCAAATATAATTTCTCATGAATCAATTTGAAATGCATTTTAATATGATATTATAATTAATAATTTATTTTATGTACAAGAAAATACATGATGTGAATGAGAGATATGTTTCTAAAGATTACTAAGGCTTCATTAATTGATTTTCAAGAATGAGATCTAACTTCCAACCTAAATTATGTAGTGTGGTCAAATCTATCCCTCGACCTACAGCCCCACACGCATGACTTTTAAGATCAGGCCTTGAACCAAAGAACCCATCAGTGCTTTTGTTCAAAATTTTAATGGGTGCTGATATCTATTATATATTTATTTTTGCAGATTTTCTATATAAATATACAAAAAATTTGTCAGGGTCAATGGGTGCTCAAGCACTCGGCACGCTCTACGTAGATCCGCCCCTGCAAATAGTGAGGTGTTACAAAAGGTCATAGTTAAGGATCATGTTTATATATTATGTTGCCTTATTCAATTGGTACATGAGTTTGTAAAAATAATTAAGAAAGAAACTTCTAACTTCATTGAATTTATAATATTTTCTTTTTAATATTCACAAATAATGTATCTTATTAAAATATTTTTAGAAAAAATATCTAAAAAGAAAAGAATATACACATTTTGCAATATGTCTGAAATTTATCTCATTAAAAACCTTACTAAAAAACTACAAATATGACAATCTTAATTAAGAAAAAGAAGTACTGACACATTTACTTCTCTGGATGAAAAACTTTTTCATGATATCCTCAAAAGCAACACATTCAAATCTATATATCACCTTCTCAATTATTAATGTTGTCAATGCTTTAGTAAACAAATATGTGAATTGTCACTTGAAGAATTTGTTATAATATATACATATTTTTTTTTATTTTTTTTTAAATTAAAGAGTTACTAAAAAAAAGGATAATTCTTTCTTCTTTGAACTAAAAAAGAAAGTAGGTAAAATAAATTTAAACGGAGGGAGTTCTTGACTTCAACTCCTAGCAACATTCAACTTCAACCCAAAAAAGGTTTCCACGCGAACAATGCTTCCCATCAAGAAATCGCTAAAAATGGAAAGTTATGGTAAGAAACTTTCTTCTACATATGTTTCATCTTCTGGTGTTTCCTCTAAATTTCGTATTACCCATATGGAGCCGATCTCCATCTTATCAGTTATCCATTTCCTAATGGTCTGTGCTTGTGGTAGCCCCACATATGGGAAGTGCCCAGAGTGATTGTAGAGTTTAACAGTCAGATCCTGAAACCCGAATTATTTCAACTTCTGAGTAGCCTCCTTAGTATACCTATCTGGAACGAGACCATCACCTTTGGCATGGAAAGGAAAATGGGCAATGATTGAGCAGGACCCGCGGCCTTTTCTGTCCCCTCCAGAAGCTTTGAACATGGTAGCCAGCCACTATATCCAACTATTGCGCTTAATTTGACAGGGTAGTCCTTGCCATTCCCGAAACTCCCACGTGCATAGCAAATTGCAGAATACAGAGCGACACTTGCAACCATGTTGAAGTCTCCTATCCCAAGTTTGATGCCGGAAGGTTTGCCAACAAAAATACTGGCCACATATTCTGCTATCTTATCCAATTCCTTAACAAGTGCATCTTCATAAAGGTTTTGTAATATTATACCAAGCAGTGGAAGGTGAGTCTCCCAACAACTCTACTGGTGAGAGAGGGGCAGTTGGACAGATCCATTTAACACCAACACAATTCATGCTGGCAAAGCGCGGGTCAAGCTTGAGCTATTATCTCCAAGGTCATGGAGCCAAATGATAGTAGCCTTGTGTAGTTTGGGGTTGCAAAGTATCTAATTTTGCTACAACAGAATCAGCAATCTCACCATAAGTGGAAGTGGAAGCACAAGCAGAACTTATATTATAATCACTAAAATGTCTGCTACTTATCAATTTAGCAATAGCGCAAGACGGAGACGAAGTCGGAATGGAGTTCAAGTCGGCAACTTGACGTGAATGTAATTCATCCGTTTCTAAGAGTGATTTGTTAAAATATGTTGAAAATTATTGGTAAAAAAAACATGTTGAAAATTATTGGTAAAAAAAAAAACTTGAAATGACACAAATTTATTACTCCATATCTATTTTTCTTCTAATGTATCTTTCCCTCTAGAAATATAAGTACCATCTTGTTTATACAATATTTTTGGAATATTCTTTTCAAAGAAGTATTACACGTTTTCAAAATGTGTTGAGTCGCTACCCTCAACTATATGAGTACTCAGTTATATTTAAGAATGACTATTATTTCTCGATAATTTGTAGCAGTTATAATTAGGAAAAATTATTTGGATGAGTGTCTTTTAATGAATAATTACTGATTTTAGCAATATTTTTTATTTATTACCATTTATAGTAATATATAACAATAATATGTTAAATCTGCAATATGTATTAAAAGTGAATTATGTATGCAATATATATGTATTACAACTGTTTTTTTAAAATATGTTATGGTTGTTTGATAAAAAATTGGCACATTGTATTATAAGTGTATTAAAATGTGTAATAAATATTTTATCCATCAATAAAACTTGTATTATATGTGAATAATAAATTGTTCTTTGTAATATGTATTAAAATTGTATTATAAATATATTAAAAGTGATCAAGTGAAAAAAAATGTTATTACGTAAATATTTTTTATTATAGTATATTTATGTAAGTTTCCCTAATATTTAATTGTGTTTAATGTCATGAAAATACTTATAAATAGATAGTTTGGAACGAATTTTATATGGACCAAACAAATAACCCACAATAACATAATCAATCATTTGTGAATTGCTTTACAATAAATTAACTTATATCAATGGTACTTGGAGGTAACTATATGATTAACATTTTTCTAATTACTTTTTGCCGGAGAGGAATTGAATTTTTCTAATATACTTAGTGATTGCTTGATAGTTAGATAAGAAATAAGTTATTTATGTATTAATTTTCATATAACGACAATTGTAGACAAATAGAAAATAGGAACTTTCACATATAGCCACTCAAAAATAGTTTAATTACTCTTCATAGCTATAGTTTGATAATTACAATTCGTAGTTACATGTTATAGGGAGGAGAGAGGCGAGCGAGACTGGGAGAGAGAGGAAAGAGGCAAGCGAGAAAGGGCAATGAGTGGGAGAGAGGTGAATTGTATATGTGTATCGGTTAGATAATTGTATACTATACATATGTATTTGTATATATGGCAAGCAAGATTGGGAGAGGGAGGAGAGAGGCGAGCGAGATTGGGAGAGGGAGGAGAGAGGTGAGTGTCACTCCCCGAGCCTACATCCTGGGAGGGACTAGCACTCGAGAACCATTGTTGGCCCCAAGCGAACCCTTGACCTGACCTACTACTCAGCGGAAGACTTACTCATGATAAAATACTTTAAAAGCCAACTTAAATCTCAATAAAACTTAGAATGTATAAAGAACATTCACTAGCCAAAATGGCACTCAAGTCTCAATCATCAAAACATTAATGGAAAAACTCAAGATCTAACATCAACTACTGCCTATGAAGCCTTTAAAACAAAGAGGGATGTCGGGACAAGACCCTCGATCATCCTAACAACTAAAGTACTAAATCAAATGATAAAGGGGTCCTCTGGATAGCAATGAAGCTCACCAACTGACTATGAGTGCTCAACTGGACAACGAGGCACTGGATCCTGATCCTGGTTACTTGTGTCTATATCATAAAACGAGGCAGGCCAAATGGCGTCAGTACATTAAATGTACGAGTATGCGAAGGGAAAACTAAACATGACATGAGCTTAAAAAGAATCTGAAAGGAACACTTATCTTGGCTTTACTCAACTCATGAATACTCAACTCAAATGCAAAGTAAAAACAACAATAACGGTGCAGTTTATACAAAGCATTTAAAACAGTAGATAGCAATAGGGGTGTGTATCGGTCGGTTCGGTTCAGTTTTAACTATTATCGATTCGATTTATCAGTTTTCGATTTTTAAATATGCTAAACCGATAACCAAACCAATAAGATATTTGTTATCGGTTTTCAGTTTTTCGGTTTTGGTCTTTAACAATTTGGTTTTCGATTTAACCAATAAGAAAATGATTTCAAAACAAATATATGACTTGTCCAACAATTTAACGCGAAATAAAAAGAGAGAAATCTAATTACTCATTGAGTGCAAAATTTTTGCTTAGTGTAGTAAAAGTATAGCAAATACTCATAATTCACAACCCTAGTCGTTGCCTAAAAGACTAAAGTAATACTAAAATTTAAAGAATAAATGCAGAGAGCAGAGTTAATTAAGTAATGTTAATTGTGTATGATCCTTATAGTTAAAGTTTAATATAATGATTATATTAATATTTTTTGTTTGATACTTATGTATGACTACAAATTAAAATAGTAAATTATTATATTCTTAATGGGTAATCGGTTAATCCAATAATCCAATATTAAAAAACCAATATCGAACTGATAACCCAATATATTTTTTTTATAAAACCATTAAATAATTGTTAACCTAATAACCCAATAACAATAAACCAATAACATTTTTTTCGGTTCAATTTATCGGTCGTTTCGGTTTTTGCACACCCCTAGATAGCAAATCAATTTGTTAAAGAAATGCAATAACAACTCAGTTTACATATAAAGTAATATAATATTGTGAGAGTTTCTCTAATCGACAACTACCACTATGAGCCTAAGTGATGATATAACGTCTCGCCCACGCTGTCAGAATTGTCCTATACTTTGCCGTCATATAGAACGTCTCAACTAAGTGGATCCACTAGTCTATGCTAAAAAGCACTAAGGAATCATCTAAAAAGTATGATCATTTCTACCCATGATGGCTACATTGTTTATGGAGACTTGAGTTATTATGAACTCGCGTCCCCATATCGGTGCTCAATACTACTCCCAAAATATACTCAGCTCATATGTTTTAAAACAAAACTCTTTCTATGATTTGAGATAGTTACTCAAAAACTAGCTCAAAGACTCTCTTGGAAATCGGTGTTTCCTTTCTTGTTCAAATGTGAAAACATTTTAACTCTTGGGAGTACTTAGTTCCCGTATAATCTTTGAAGAAATGAACTTTACTTTTACTCTTTACTCAACTCAAAACTTTAGTCTTAAAACAAAGTTAAAACGTTTGTAACTTTTGGAAGACTCTATGAATTTCTCTTGACTCAATTCTTAACTTCTTAACTTGACTCTTAACTTTCCTTGAATTGAATTATGGATTCAAGGTTCATGATCTCATGTTGATGGATGATTTCATGATGTTAAGATGTACCTTAGAGTGTAGAAATCAACTAGAAAACATAGGTACGTTGCAAGGGAACTAATACGGAAAGAAGTGGGAAAAGGTAGAAGAACTGGTGTTCCTGGCGCTTTGAGAGGCGCGGAGAGGTTGACTTGGGGCGCTCTGGTTGGCGTGGCGCCCTAGAGGTCAAATTTCAGAGACTGCTTTTGGGGGGCGCTGAGAGGCACGACGCCCCAACCCCTTCCCAGATTTTTGACGAAATTTCTTCTTTGTTTTTCAACTCTAAACTCTCTAAATTCAATTGGTTCTTTCCCCAAACATTTAGAATCGACTATATCCTCTCAATATATGAAAGATTCTACTCGAAATCACACCTAAATTCATGAATCAATCTCAAGAAACTTTAACAACAAGAACCCACAAGATTTCAAACGAATTATCATCAAGAACTCATAATATTTGCTTTCAAAACAACACAACTTCGCTGAATTGAATCATGATTGGAGCGTGGGTGAATTAACTCAACGCTATGTGATCTCACAAACCTCGTAGGGATCAGCCCTTGACGAAAACCACATTTCTTAGCTTCGAGATTTGGCAATTTCCTTGCTTCTTCTCCTCTTCTTTTCTCTTCTCTCAAAACCCTAACTTAGTTTTCAAAAGCGTAAACTGACCAAGTTCAGTTTAGACCCTCATTAAACTGCTAAAAACGAAATAAAACAATTGGGTAAGGAAAAGACCAAAATACCCTTCCAAAATCCGGTTTTGACTTTCCTTATCTAGACATCACAACTTCGAATGGGCATATCTCACTCATGCTAACTTGGAATTGAGAAAACTTGGCGGCCTTGGAAAGATAATTCAAAGATTTTTCCTTCGGTATCTTGTAGCACACCTAACTCATCCTGAGCTAGGAGTTATGGTCGTTTGAAATTGACCCAAAACTCAAACTTAACTTAATTTTGTCAAATTTCCAGATTTTCATTCTTTCTGAAAATGACTCTTTATAATTCTAGCTCTTTCTAGTTCTTTCATTTAGCGAGGTGTTACAGCGAGTGAGAGAGGGCAGAAAGTGGAGAGAGGTGAATTGTATATGTATATCGGTTAGATAATTGTATATTATACATATGCATTTGTATATATGGCAAGCGAGATTGGGAGAGACAGGAGAGAGGCGAGCGAGATTGGGAGAGGGAGGAGAGAGGCGAGCGAGAGAGGGTAGAGAGTGGGAGAGAGATGAATTGTATATGTATATCGGTTAGATAATTGTATATTATACATATGCATTTGTATATATGGCAAGCGAGATTGGGAGAGACAGGAGAGAGGCGAGCGAGATTGGGAGAGGGAGGAGAGAGGCGAGCGAGAGAGGGTAGAGAGTGGGAGAGAGATGAATTGTATATGTATATCGGTTAGATAATTGTATATTATACATATGCATTTGTATATATGGCAAGCGAGATTGGGAGAGACAGGAGAGAGGCGAGCGAGATTGGGAGAGGGAGGAGAGAGGCGAGCGAGAGAGGGTAGAGAGTGGGAGAGAGATGAATTGTATATGTATATCGGTTAGATAATTGTATATTATACATATGCATTTGTATATATGGCAAGCGAGATTGGGAGAGACAGGAGAGAGGCGAGCGAGATTGGGAGAGGGAGGAGAGAGGCGAGCGAGAGAGGGTAGAGAGTGGGAGAGAGATGAATTGTATATGTATATCGGTTAGATAATTGTATATTATACATATGCATTTGTATATATGGCAAGCGAGATTGGGAGAGACAGGAGAG
>JAJOOI010006701.1:0-42500 GCA_029582585.1 Solanum bukasovii
GTAATCAACAAGAAAAGAATTATCAACATAGATTTAGTGTGATACTATCTAATAGTCTAGTGTCGATTGGTGCGAAGTAATAACTAAGCCAAACATCGATGTGATGTCTAATATGAGGTAAAGGTAAGGGATAGTAAATTATACACACGTAGCCGGACTAAGGTGCGGGGTGAAATTCTCTAGATGTCGGACCAAGGATTTAGATATACCTAGCTTATCACTTTGCATATAGTATACTAGGAAAGGATTGCTATTATTAGGGTTACTGCGTTATGATCTTGTGGGGAACACGTATACCCGTGTTAATTAGCTAATCTTGATAACAACCAAAATTGACTTTTGTTTACTGATTACTTACTGAATTCTTACAATTTGTTTCACAAATTCCCCCCTTTTAATTACTTGTTTGTAGAAGTAATTTGACTAAACAAATATAAAATATGGCTAAAGTGAAGTCTAAACCATTTTCCTCGTGGGTTCGACCCCAACCTACAAGTTGGGTTCTTTACTTGATAACGATCGCTTATGCTTCTTTAGGGAGGTGTAATTTGAGTGTATCAAATTTTGGCGCCACTGCCGGGGAATTTGGTTTTTAGATTTATTTTAACTACATTATTGAACTTTAGTCAAATATTTCCTAATTTTAGTTTATCTTTTTGTTTTTGTCTATCTCAGGTTCTGACTCTAGTGTATGCCAAGTACACGGAGCCAGGGTGAACCACTTACTCCTTACGATCCAGAGTTGAACCGAACTCTGCGAAGAATGAGCAATCAAGGAGTTAAAGTTAATCCTATAGGAGGCAATCTAGGTGATGACGTTGAGTTGCAACCTTCAAGGGTAGTTGGTGGGGACAACCAGGTTCCATCTGAAAATCAATTGGGGGGTGCATTGAGGGTGCAAGGTCCACCAGGCCCAAGACAGCATGACAACTATAGGGGAAACGTCAATATTGCTGACTCTGATGGACATCTTGTCCTACCCCTTTTGCCTTCGGGGTACACATTTGTAGTGACCAGTAGCTTGATGCAGATGCTTACAACAAGGGGCTTGTTCTCGGGGTTGCCATCAGAGGACCCACATGCTTACATAACCATGCTAAGGGTGGTTTGCAAGAGCTGTGTAGGTCGACCAGACTTGGATATGAATGTCATCGGATTGCGAGTGTTCCCTCTATCACTAATAGGCGATGCTACTGTATGGTTCACTGAGCTTCCTTATAACTCAATCTATACATGGGACCAACTGAAGGATGTGTTCTTAGCAAGATATTATCCTGTGTCCAAGAAGCTCAATCACAAAGATAAGGTCAACAATTTTGCAGCATTACCTAGAGAGTCTATGAGTAGCTTTTGGGACAGATTCACTGCGTTCATAAGAGGTGTTCGAAATCACCGTATTGATGATGAGTCGCTGAAGGAATATTTCTATCGAGGTCAGGATGACAACAATAAAGTAGTGCTTGATACTATTGCTGGAGGTTCATATGGTGAGTGCACGTATGCACAGATTGCAGAAAAACTAGAGAAGATCTCTCGCAACAATAAAGCATGGAGCACTAGGAGGTTGGATACTAGGAGAAATAAATTTGCCGTTCATACTACAAACAACCAGTCTGTGGATGAGATTCGTGAGGAGATAGCTCAGATGAGGACCGAGTTAGGGTTGGTATTGAAGCATGTGAGCGAAGGTGCGGAAAAGGTAAATGTTCTGAACTACTTGACTAGAACTCCACCACCAATTGAAGAGTGTTACTATGAAGATGATGCTTATGCTATGAATGATGAGATGGGGGGTTTCCAACCAAATTCCTAAGGATCCAACACGGACAATTGGCACCAATGTCAAGGAAACCAACGTCAGAACTATGGCAATTACAACCGAGAGGGTCAATATGTCCGGCATGGGAACTTCAATCGCGACAATAACTACAATCGGAACAACTATGGCACCAGAAAATATCAGGTTGGACCTTATGTTCCCCCACAAAATTAGGAATCTGGTACTAGGGAAGCTGAAGGCAATATGGCAGGTATTGAAGATATGATGCAGAACATGATGAGAAGGTTTGATGCAACTGATGAGAATGTGAAGGAGATGAGAAACAATTTATCTGGTATTGGTCAAAAGGTTGATGCCCATGCAGTGTCAATAAAGCATCTAGAGCAGCAGATGACTCAGTTACCTACTACAGTAAACCCACATCAACCTGGCACTCTTCCTAGCAACACCATCCAGAATCCAAAGAATGATGGTCATTGTATGACAGTTACTACTCGAGGGGGTAAGCAAACCATTGATCCACCTATGCCGTCTGAGGTGGAAATTTAGACTAGTAAAGATGACAATGTGGTAGAGGTAAATGGAGAGCCCGAGAGTGCCACAGAGAAAGAAGCGGAGGTAACTCAGAAAGTTGTCCCCATACCTACACCTGCACGTCCCTTTCCACAGAGGTTAGTGAAGAAGACTGAAGGTGGTAAATATCACAGGTTTATTACTATGTTGAAGCAGCTTTCCATCAACGTTTCGTTGATAGAAGCTTTGGAGCAAATGCCTGGGTATGCGAAGTTTATGAAAGATATGGTGACAAAGAAAAGGCCTGTGAGTTTTGAAGATGATGATAGATTGCAGCATTGTAGCACTATTGCTACAAGGCCTCTTGTGCAGAAGAGGGAAGATCATGGTACTTTCACGATTCCATGTACTATAGGGTTGTTACAATTTTCTAAGGCCTTGTGTGATCTTCATGCTAGCATCAACCTCATGTCATTGTCTATTTATAAGAAGTTAGGTCTAGGAGATCCAAAGCCTACTACGATGCGGTTACTTATGGCCGATCGAACCGTGAAAAGGTCTATTGGTGTACTCCATGATGTGCTAGTGAAAGTGAAGTTGTTCATCTTTCCGGTGGATTTTGTGATTCTTGACTGTGAGGTTGATTTTGAGGTTCCTATCATCCTTGGGAGACCATTCCTTCCCACTGGGTGTGTGTTGGTTGATATTGAGAAGGGGCAGATGAAGTTCAGACTGAACAATGAAGAAGCAACTTTCAATATTTGTAGGTCCATGAAGCAAAATGGTGAGCTCCAAACGGTATCTGCTATAACTTACAGAGTTGAGAGTGAAATAGAAGTGCAAATTGAAGAGCGACTAGGTGTTGAGGCACTAGCAGTAGTTATGATGAATTTCGATAGTGATGGTATTGAAGAGTACGATGAGTTGGTAGCTGCACTCGATAGATGCGAATATCGGTCAAAACCAAAGAGGTATGAGTTAGACATGAAGAATCCTGAGTCCCCACCGGTGAGACCATCTATTGTGGTGGCACCGAAATTGGAGCTTGAGGATCTACCACCGCATTTGAGGTATGTATTCTTAGGTAGAGATAATACTTTGCCGGTCATCATTGCGGCAGAGTTAAATGCGAGAAAAGTTAAGTGCTTGGTAACTGTGTTAAAAAGGTTCCAACGAGCTATTGGGTGGACTATTGTGGATATTATTGGGATTCCTCCCGGTATTTGTTCTCACAAAATCCAACTCATGCCAGATCACAGGCCTAGTATCGAGCAGCAGAGAAGATTAAATCCACCTATGCAAGAGGTAGTTAAAAAGGAGATCATCAAGTGGTTGGATGCCAGAGTTATTTATCCCATTGTAGATAGTAATTGGGTGGGTCGAGTGTGTGCCTAAAAAAGGTGGTATTACTGTGGTTCCAAATGAGAGAAACGAGATTGTTCCAATGCGGCCAGTGATCGGATGGATAGTCTGCATGGATTACCGGAAGTTGAATGCGTGGACAGAGAAGGACCACCTATGCCATTCATAGACCACTTGTAGGCAATGATTGGTATTGCTTTCTTGATGGGTATTCGGGCTACAATCAAATTTCTATAGCTTCGGAAGACTAACAGAAAACCACTTTAACTTACCCTTATGGGACTTTTTCTTTTAAACGGATGCCATTTGGGTTGTTCAATGCTCCATCGACCTTCCAGCGCTATATGATGTCGATATTTTCTGATACGGTGGAGGACACTATTGAAATGTTCATCAATGATTCCTCTGTAGTAGGTGACTCTTTTGATCGATGTCTGGATCATCTGGCTGAGGTTCTTAAAAGGTGTGAAGACTGCAATCTGGTCCTAAATTAGGAGAAGTGTCACTTTATGATGAAAGAAGGGATAGTTTTAGGTCATCGGATTTCTAAGAAGGGCATTGAGGTTGAAAGACCAAAAGTAGAGGTAATAGAAAAGCTTCCACCACCTATCTCTGTAAAAGGTGTTAGAAGTTTTCTTCGGCATGCAGGTTTCTATAGGAGGTTCATCAAGGACCTCTCTAAAATTGCGCATCCATTGTGCAAATTGCTTGAAAAAGAGTATAAGTTTGATGTATTAGGAAAGAGGAGAGAGAAAATTCTTCACCCTATTTTACTATGCTAGCAAAGCTCTAAATGTGGTCCAGAAGAATTATACTGTGACTGAACAAGAACTTATTGCGGTGGTTTTCACATTCGAGAAATTTTGATCCTACTTGCTTGGTACCAAGTCATAGTGCAAACTGACCATTCTGCATTGCGATATTTGATGGCAAAAAAGGATGCAAAACCGAGGTTGATTAGATGGGTATTGTTGCTGCAAGAGTTTGATTTTGTGGTAAAAGATAGAAAAGGGATCGAAAATCAAGTTGTCGATCAGTTGTCCAGATTAGAGGAAGAGGCTATGCTAGAGCTTGGTGATGGGGCTGAAATTAATGTTGTTTTTCTAGATGAACATGTATTGGCTGGTTCTCATGATCTGATTCCTTGGTTCGCAGACTTTGCTAATTATTTGGCAAGCGATTTGGTACCACCGGATTTGTCTTTTCACCAAAGGAAAAAATGTATGCATGATGTGAAGAAATTCTTTTTGGGATGAGCCTTACTTGTATCGTAGTCGTGCTGATAGGATTATTCGTCGCTGTTTGCCCGAGGTTAAGATGTTGAGTGTACTTAAAGCATGTCATTCATCGCCTGTTAGTGGGCATCATAGTGGTATTCGAACTGCGCATAAGATTTTGCAGTATGGGTACTACTGGCCTACCATCCACCAAGATGCTCATGATTTCGCCAAGTCTTGAGATTGTTGCCAAAGAGAAAAAGGGATTTCAAAGAGGCAAGAGCTTCCTATGAATCCTATATTGGTGATAGAGTTGTTTGATGTATAGGGCATTGATTTTATGGGTCCATTTGTGAGTTCACTTGGGATGAAGTATATTCTTGTTGCGGTTGATTATGGATCAAAGTGGGTGGAAGCAGTTGCGCTCCCCAACAATGAAGGTAAAAGTGTCACCGCATTTTTGAAAAATAATATCTTCTCCAGATTTGGTACACCAAGGGCGATTATCAGTGATAGAGGTTCCCACTTTTGTAATAAGTTGTTCAAGGCGCTACTTCAGAAATATGGTGTCCGCCACAATGTAGCCACTCCTTACCATCCATAGACTAGTGGGCAAGTTGAAGTGTCCAACAGAGAGATCAAATAGATTTTGGCGAAGACTGTGAATGCTAATAGAACGGATTGGTCAAGGAAGCTTGATGATGCTCTATGGGCCTATCGCACTGCATACAAGACTCCCATAGGCATGTCTTTTTAACAACTTGTATATGGGAAGTCTTGCTATTTACCTGTAGAGCTAGAGCATAAGGCTTTGTGGGCGATGAAGAAGCTAAATTTGGATTAGGGCGCCACATCTAATCAAAGAATGAATGACTTGAATATGCTTAATGAGTTTCGCCTAAAAGCTTATGAAAGTTCAGTCTTGTACAAAGAGAAGATGAAGAGGTATCATGATCAAAGAATTGAAAAGCGAGAATTTGTTATGGGTGATCTTGTGCTTCTATTCAACTCTAGGTTGCGCTTGTTTCCGGGCAAACTCAAATCCAAATGGAAGTGCTCCCCCCATTGAGCGGTTGAGCTTGAGAATAGTGAAGGAACAAGGTTCATGGTTAACGGGAAAAAGATCAAGATCTATGTAGGAAACGCAGAAAGTGTGCAAGAAGTTGTTGAGGCCTATCATCTTGATGAAGTCTGAGTAATCAAGGGGACTACATCGTGCCGCGATGTTAAATCAAGCGCTGCTTGGGAGGCAACCCAAGATGTACAATCTAGCCAACGATAGGTTTTTGTTTTTCATCTAGTAGTTTTCTTTGTTTAGTTGATTCTCTGTATTAATTTAGATAGGTGTTTTAGTTTTGTACTAGTGTTGGCTAGAATTAGCATAGGGTCCGTGTCTAAAAAGTATCCAGAAAATGTAAAAAGAATAGCCTAATGGTTGTTACATGTGCAGGCACGCTATGAAAACTTTGCAGAAAATGGTCTGGTGTAGAGGTCTACGAACCCCATCGACGGTCCGTCAATCCATTAACGAACCATTAATGGTGTCCGTAGATCCCTAGGTAAGTGGCTAAATTTGTCTAAGTGTGAACGTGATCTACGGTCCCAAGTGACGGACTGTAGATAGTCCTCCGGACCATAAGCGGGGTCTCGTAGGTCCTAACCCTAAGTTGGACCAACCCGACTCAGACCCTCCTATTTAAAAATCCCACCTTTCAAATTCATTCCCTCTTTCCCTCATTTTCCCCCCCACAATCATTTTTAACTCCTCCAAATCCCCTAAATCACGCCTCAAATGACCTATCACTCCCCCATATACAATTCTCACTCCTTCATCCCATAAATTCCCCAATCTCTCTCAACTGCCTTATTCAAAACTTCGGTGTTAGGGTTCGGCGCAACTATGCGATTAGGGTGATCTTACAAAACTTAGTGTCATCACGCAATCACCCTACTCCTCATTGCTTGTAAGGTAATAGACTTTCCCCTCACATTGAATTTCGGTTCATAGATTGAATATAGAAAGTCGGGAGTCGGGTCTTGACCTTGGGTAATTAAGTGTATGTAATTGCATGCTAAAATTTAAGTACTATCTAAATTTTAGTCTATATGTAAGTTTCGACTTAGGTTTCCAAATCTTGTATGAAATAATTATCAAATTGAGTAATTGGAACCCTTGGAATGATGAACTAGCATGATTAAATGTTGAAATGCATGGTTAGACTATGGTACTGAAACCTGGCAAAGATCACATCCATGAGACCTCGTCTACGGACCGTAGTTTAATCTACGGACCGTAGATCAGATTCGTGGTTGGATGCACTTGAAAATTTCAACAAGTGTGAAACCACGGAGGTGGACTACAGTCCGTAGATCAATCTACGGACCGTTCTTTACATCCGTGGTTTCCATTTGCTACCAATATTGTTGGTCCTTTGATCCACGGAAGGGTTCCACGGTCCGTAGGTCCCCACCGTAGATGACCACTGTAGCTATTGTCTGAAATTTTTTTGGGTCTTTGTTGTTGTATGTTTTTAGTTCTAAAATTATTTTATGTGTGTTTTTAATTAGTTTTGGTTCTAATAATGCTTCCACATGTATCTATGGCACCCAAGAAGCTAGTCAGCTATACAAAACAGGGCAAGTGAAAAATTTGTTGCCCCTAGCTTCCGATTAATCGATGAAGATAACAATGTGGAGACGGATTTGACATATGTTCCTCCCAATACAAGGACCTCTCCCACTGCACCCCGAATCACCAGAGGCACCCCCCGGAAGGTGATTCGCGATGTAGTCATTGTCTCCTATTCTAATGAGGAGCACACACTGATCGGGTCACCAACTGGGGCTGCTTCTAGTTCAGAGAATGGGTCTACGTCTAGCTCCGAGCCTGCCCATGCTTCAGTCTCTGATTCTAGCCGTACTTTATGGTCTGAGTCTACCCATGTGGCAGGGGCCATTGCTAAATCAGCCACAGGTTTCGGCAAAAATGAACAAGCAGCCTCATCTAATGAGGCCACTAGCTCGGAGTCAGTCCCAGCACCACGTAATGATGACCCTACTTTAGTGGTCAGCAAGCCAAATAGATGGTGTGTTGAGGGCCAATGGAAAATTTATCGGGATGCCAAGATGAAATCTGACAAAGAGAAGATGGCCCGACTTATTACAGAGGAGCGTAGAGTCCTCACGGGAAGCTTGCGCACTGTCCTCGATATCCACCGGCTTTTTAAACTTCACAAGTGTGACTGGATGGCTCGAGACCCAGGAACTTATAACGAGGAAATTGTGCGGGAGTTCTACGCCTCCAATGATGCCAGTCTCCGAGGTTCGATCTCCAAGCAGTCCAAGCCCACAGCCCAGGACCTTCTCACTTCCACCATGATCTGACATTGTCCGGTGGACATATCACATTCCACCATCAGTCACTTTCTCTATGGCCCTACAACTGGTCACTCTTGGTCACTGAACAAAACAAAGTTTGATTACCGATGGAAGATCACGTGGGGCGGCACTTTCTAGAGTAATGCTAAGCAGCGGGAGGCTGTTACACTATGGTTGGCTAAATACATTACTGTAGATGGCGAGAGTGCAGAGTGGGTCACCGCACCACGGTTGGGTATCCGAAAGGCCACATTGAATTTTGTGGCCAAGTTCTTCTAGTTGTTGGTGTGTAACAGGGTGTCGCCTACAAAAGCTGACAACCAACTCACATGGGATAGAGCTGTCATTGTTGCAACATTAGTAGTAGGATTAGAGATTGACCTTGCCCGCATGCTGCTGGTAGAGATTCACGAGAGGGTATTCAAGACCTCAACTACTTATCCCTTTCCATGTTTGATTTTCCAATTGCAGGGACTCTGGAGGTCCTATCTGACATTGTGATAGGTTGATCCACCCTACTGGGACTTTGGATATAGGCCTCATTCGAGATAAGGCAAATGTGGAGGCACCACACCGAGAGCCCCATGATGAGGTACTTCCCTTGGGCACAGATCTTGCAGACACGATGGAGCAGGCATATGGCGGTGATCCCATTATACCAGGCCACACCGATATTGTCCCAACCTCCTCTTCTAAGGTAGCTAGTAGGGCTCCTACCTCATCCAGGTCCACACCACCATCAGGAGCTGCCGTTGTCCCGATGGCCAGAGTACAGAAATTAGAGGCTCAAATGGCCACGCTGCTGCACCACATCTAGCCTTGGATGCAAAAGTCGATAGCAGAGTTTGAGGCTTGAATTGAGAAAAGGGTTGCAAAGCAAATAGAGCAGCAGATCCAGGCAGTTCATAAACGCCTAGATGCATTTGAGTTGAGGGTTCTTGCTCGACCTGCCCCCGACATCGATTTTTCCTCCATTCAGGCGGAGTTGACTAGTCTCCAAGCTGATGTGGATGCCATTCTTGAGATTCCTGCTAATGAGTCAGATCATGCACCAATGGTATTGTCTGAGGATACCGTTCTTGATGCCTTATTCAGGGTGGATGGAGAGACACAGCCCGATCCCACCCGTGCTCGTGGCAAGAGGCATTGTTCTAGTAACCTGTCTAAGACTATTGATGATGCTCGAACTAGGAAAATGGAGCGTAAGCAGGAGGAGCAGGCTAGGAGAGCATCCATATTAGATAAGGAGTTGCGCTAGAAAAGGGTGCTTGAGGCTACTGTTGGGGCATCGAGTTCTGTGCTTGTGAGGTTGATGTGAGCACCACTAAGTGTGGAGTTAGAGTGGCAGATAGCACTACTGATGGTGATGTCCTTGTTGATGCGGGCACTACTGTGGGTGACCCGAGTGTTGATTTAGCGAGCTCCGGGAAACCGAACCCACCCGCTTGTTGATGGTTCGTCGGTGATATGTGCCATAGGTTTGCTTTACCCAAATCCATTAATTTTTAATGTTATTTGTGTGCATTGGGGACAAGTGCACCTATTTTTTGTTGGGGGTGGGGTAAATGGATTGCGAGTGATAGGGTGAAGTCTGAGTAACCCAACTCATAATCCTTTCTTGGGGTTTTCTTTCCTATGTTCTTTTCCCCCAAGAAACTGTTAATTTCTATTGAACCGGCATGTGTTAGGATTGTATGTGTAGAAGCATGAAAAATAATGAAGCATGATGGCTTATGAAAAATGACACTTGTCCAAATTTTATGATGTGTGCTAGAATTTGTAGGCTAAGATAAGTTGAATGTGTTGGCTCTGAGTATGACAAGATAATGAACCAACTTGATGGCATGACTTAAGCTAAAACTTGAACTGGGTAATCTGATAATCTGATAATGAAATTATGTGCCAAGAGTGTGTGAGAATAGTTGATTGTTCAAATAGTTTTTGTGCCAATCTTGAACTTGCCCAGTTAGTACTGCTAAGAAAATCTACTCCAGAGGCTAGGAAGTGATCATAGGCCCTTGTTCTGATAAGTCCATAAATTGCCTAAAAGAAGTCCAACCAAATGAAGTAAATGCTCCCTTTGATCCAAATGTTTTGACCCTAAATTAGACCATTTCTTTATAAACCCCTAACTGACTTTCCCATAATCTACTATGTTGGCCCCGATCCCTCCTTGGACATGTGCACCTCAACTTAGGCCAAAAGCCTAAGTTGAGGGTGGCTAATGTAAAAAGTTACTTCAATCTTGGCCCTGATCCGACATCGGGTATTGTGCACCTCAACCAATGGAAAATTCATAAGTTAAGGGTGGCTATGAAAGAGGAAACCGAAAGAAAAATGGGTATGAAAAGAGTTTGATGTTGAAAAAGAAAAGAGAGGAAAGGATGTGACCTGTCGAAAGCTAAAAAAAGAGAGAATAAAACGCAAGAAAAAGATGAAAGTGAAAAATAAAAGAGCTACAAAGTCTAAAGTCACATCCATGGTTGAAGAAAATCAAGGGAACGAAGGTAAAACAAGAATGTAAAAAATAGGGCAAAAAGAGGTTGAAAGCCTAGTGTAATGTCAAGGAGGGCAGAAAGTCACTAAGAAGTACCCAAATGTACCACACCTGACCCCGAGCCTATGTTACAAGCCAAGAAAGTCCTATAGTGATCCTAGAATCTAGTTTGGAGAGTCTAAGCAGTGAAAATAAGGGCAAGCCTGTGGTATTGAGCACTAACTGTATTTGAAGTTACTTTTGAGTGTGAGTGTTGAACGAATCCTTGTACTCAAAGTCATATTCATTGTGTGAAAAAAGGATTTCGTTTGAAGTAAGGGCACTAGTTACATTGTCGGAAAGTTGGTACCTTGGTGATAGTGAAACAGTGTATGTTGTGTGTTGGTTGGTCGATCTTTGTCATATGTTGATCCACATGAATTAGCTTCTCGACTCTAAGAGAACAGCTTTTGGACCCGAAAAGAGAGTTGGGGTAGAGAGCCATGTAATTGCTTGTGCTTGAAATGCTTGCTTCTGTACAAGTGTCGTTTAGAGTCTTAGTGCGTCACTTGAAGATAAACAACGAATTTAAGTTGAGAATGTTGATATACTGTGAGTTTACGGTATTTTTGATACATTTCACTTAAGAGTTGTGTGTGTCTAGGGCCTTTTTAGATTTATTTTTATGTGTTTTTATCATGTTTTGCAGGAAAGATGTTTAGGCGCGGAAGTAAAGAGATAGATGAAAGAAATGCAGAAAAGGGCATCTACGAAGGTGATCTACGGACCGTAGGTCCATTGACGGTCTATAGATAGTGATCGTAGATCAGCAGGGCAAGGCATGGAAAGAGAATCAAGGAATCTGATCTATGGACCGTACTGCTAAACCGTAGAATGTGACTGCGAGGGTTCCAGTACCTGATTTTTAGAAAATTCTAAGTATGGAGCTACGGAGAGGGATTGACACACCGTAGATTGATCTACGGTCCATACTGGTTTTCGTCGTTTGCTTCAGAGAAGTTGATTTTTGGAAGCTGAAATATTTTCCAAGTCCTGGTTGACGGAAGGGACTCACGGACCGTAGATCCATTGACGGTCCGTGAGTCAGTCTCGTGGAATGAAGACGCCTGCCTGAACAAACTTTCCTTATTTTGTTTCCCTTTTAATTTAGGACTTGTTTTCTATAAATAGGGTATGTAAACCTCGTTTTTGGGGGTTAGACATTATTATTTTTATTCTAGTTTTTGGCTTGGGAGATTAACTTGTAAACCTAGCAATTCTTGATTTCCTATGTTGGTTTTGAAGATTTTGGTATTGAAATTCAAGTTGAAATTCCGGGATTGCTATTCTCAATTACGTAAGTTCATAATTCTTTCATCTAAAACAATGAATTGTGTTCATATGATTATGGGTAACTAAACTCCACAACTAGGGTTGTGGGAACCATGAGCGATTAACAAAGTATGAATAGTAAATAAGCAATTCTGGAATAGTGTTTGGAATGCATTGATAATTCGTTCGTGTAAAAGTCTTTTTAACGGTGCGCAATGTTAGAACTCGCATTTTTTTCTACTTGCCAGACCAAGGAGGTAATCAACAAGAAAAGAATTATCAACATAGATTAAGTATGATACTATTTAATTGTCTAGTGTCGATTGGTGCGAAGTAATAACTAAGCCAAATATCGATGTGATGTCTAATATGAGGTAAAGGTAAGGGTTAGTAAATTATACACGTAGCCGGACCAAGGTGCGGGGTGAAATTCTCTAGATGCCGGATCAAGTATTTAGAGATACCTAGCTTATCACTTTGCATGTAGTACACTAGGATTACTGCGTTATGAGCTTGTGGGAAACACGTATACCCTAGTTAATTATCTCATCTTCATAACAACCAAAATAGACTTTTGTTTACTGATTACTTACTGAATTCTTACAATTTGTTTCACAAATTCCCCCTCCCCCTTTAATTACTTGTTTTTGGAAGTAATTTGACTAAACGAATCTAATTGTTGGCTAAAGTCTAAACCATTTTCCTCGTGAGATCGACCCCAACCTACAAGTTGGGTTCTTTACTTGATAACGATCGCTTATGCTTCTTTAGGGAGGTGTAATTTGAGCATATTAAAAGTGAATTTAAGAACCATGATCTGGATATAGTATCTCTTAATGATTAGTGAAGCCTTGGATAGTAAGTAATAAGGCGAGAGAGCGATGACACGAGTTGGAAAGCACTAGCACGACGCGGAGATATAATTTAATTTTTGGTCGCAAAAATAAACTATGAAACAGAGGACTCCGTATCCTCTCTGTGATGCGGAGAGGGGATGATTATCTTAGGTACTAAACTTCTAAACGCCTCCGTGACACGGACCTGGGCACATATTTTTTCAAGATCTTTTCTTCCCCTCCCAAACTCGATTCAATTCATACCCAATGCAATTCCATTGCCCAATTTCACCAATTTTTATAAACCCGGTATGTTTTCAATGAAACCCACACAAAATCCATCAAGAACAATGCTCATTCGCAAGACCCTCACCTCAAAATCTCAACAAGACTCCATTATTAAAGAATGAAGCTAAAACCTCAAGAACTTCATCAAGAATCTCAATCAATCAACCTTAGGAAGACTCACGGATAGAATTTACATGATTGGTGTGAGGGAAAACAAACTCATCACTATGAAAGCTTACATAACTCGTAAGAACGCTTGTTCTTGGCGAAATCTTTGGTTTCTTGACGACCGCTTGGAACTTGACTTTTCTCCTCTTAAACTCCTCTATAAAAACCTTAAGCGTTTTAGGAATATTGGAAAGTGGTCTAATTCAGATTATACCCTTAATTTGGGTGTGAAAATAGTCTTAGTCTAGTGGGGTAGGGAAAATACCAAATTACCCTTCCTTAAAATGGATAAATTTCCTTAACTAGAGAGACTGCACTCAAATTGGCATAAATCCTTCATCCGAACTCGGAATTTAGTAAACTCAGCGATGTTGGAAAGAGGACTCAAAGAACTTTGATTTGATACCTCATGGACACCTAACTCAATATGTGCTAAAAGTTATGGTCATTTTAATTTGACCCCAAACTTAAAAACTAACCAAAGTTCAAGGTGTTATAATATCTTCCCCCTTGGTAACATTCGTCCTTGAATGAGATCACACTAAACAGAAAAAGGGTGGAAAGCATTTAACAACCCCATCTCAAGCATGCAACATGCAATTTACATACACTCAACATATCAAGATACGGCTTAAACACTCTATTTATAAGATCTATGAACGCTACAGGAGCATTAGTAAAGCCAAATGACATAACAAGAAACTCATAATGACCATAACGGGTCCTAAATGTTGTCTTTGGGATGTCATTTTATCTTACTCTTAGGTCTATCTTAGAAAAGCAAGTGGCACTCTGAAGTTGATAAAAAATATCATCAATTCTCGGAAGGGGATACATATTCTTGATAGTGTAACGACCCTAAAATCTAGTAGGTTGAACTAGAGCTTGACGAGTGTTATTTTGAGATAGCTTTGGGTTATGAGTGGTTAAATGTTGTCCCAAGTCATGGTTAAGGGGTTTAGGGGTTAAACGTCCCAATACGACTCCCTAAGTACCACCCTAGGGGTCCTTGAGGAGGACCCTAAGTCTAACCCCCAAGGCTTCCCCAAAATAGAAAGTTGGCCAAAGTTTGGAGACCTACGGAAGGGGTCCACGCCCTGTCGATGTCCTCCATAGGTAAAGGGCCCCCAAACCAAGCCACAACCCCAGACCACGGACCAGAAGTATGGTCCGTGAATGGACTCATGGTCTGTAGGTCTAGGGCGTAAGTCTCCACTGTTTTGTTGTCAAGTTACGGCCAAGTGTAGGGGTCTTTTGGTAATTGCTTAATTAATTTCTTTAAGTGTATGGACAATTATTTTAAGTATATTAAGATGTTTTAAGAGTATTAAAACAATAAAATACTATTTTAGATTTCATTATTCGAATTCCCAAAATCAAAACCCCTCCTTCTCCAAATATCTTCTCTCTAGAACTCCATTGAAGACCAAAAGAAGAAGGAGACTTAGGGCTTGAAGAGGAAGGATAATTGAGTATATTTTCGTGGAATTCATAAATTAAGGTATGGTTATCCTTCATCTGGGGTTAGCTTTCACCCTATAGTCAATTTCGAAGAAGTTTTCAAAGTTTTCAAGTTTCTCAAAAACCCTAGGTGTTACTCAATCTCATGGGTTCTTTCATCAAACATTTTCAAATGGTTTATAATGACTAATTATTATTTTATTAATTTTTAATTGATTATTTATGATGAAAATACTCTATGAACCCATGATTTCTCTCAATTCCTAAATTGTGCCTTTATGAAGTGGGTTTGTTGATGATCAATGCATGTGAATCGAATTTGCCTAAATTACTTTAGATTATTGAAGTATATCATTACCCATGCCCTAATTTTAGTAATTTTTTGGTTTGTTAGTGATTTGGAAGTATGACTCTTGAAGGGCAAGTTATGATCAATTACTTGTTGAATTAGAATTGTGAATTAGATGTTGATCCACTTGAAAGGTGGAGGTGTTTATTTACTATGTATATTGTGGTATTGAATTGATGGATATATTCCTTGTATCCTACATGTGAAGGTTAAGGTATAATTGTGATATGATGCATGTGTGTGATCTAAATGAATGAATGAGGATCATGTCTAGAAGATAATTGTGTTAGGATTGAATGTTATCTCTCTATTAACACTTGCGAATGATGATGATTATGTGAAAGGCTATTCTCACATACACACACGTGAATGAAGAATAAATAAGGTACAATGACAATGTTAATGATGAAGTACTTATTGAAAAGCTATTCTCAATTGTACTCTAATGAATGATAATGATGTGTTGATTGAAAGGATATTCTCAATCTTACACTAATGAACAATAATGGGATTCTTAGATGAAAGGTTATTCTCATATTTGAATTTATGAGTTATCCAATAAATGAATGTTGGGTTTGAGATGGATGGCCTCACGTGAGTTGAGGCGGGGTGTCTAGTAACAATCTTTTATCCCTTAATGTAATGAATGTTAAAATATTTGAATGTAGGCTAAGCACCAAGAGGATATTGAATGAGATGGAAGCCCTCACGTGAGTTGAGGAGGAGTTTCAGTAGCAATCTCTTGAGATCGATGCCCTCACGTGAGTTGAGATGGGGTATTTAGTAGCAATCTCCTTGTCCCTTTACTATGTGCCCACATAGGTCTAGCTAGTGGATCCACTTAAGCTAAATACCGGTTTACCATAGGCAAGTAGACCAACCCTTACAATTTAGGATAGTACACCGAATTCCATGATCTAGCTCTCATGGCCTATGTCGGTTAAATGCTTATTCCCATCATGGGAGATGTGCATTATAGTTTCTTGAGGAGTTCTATGAAGTGTGGGTAGTAGTATAGGATACTATCCATACATGGCACGAGTAGGCTTCAAGAGGGCTACAGTGAGTTCTCTAAGTCTTAATGACTAATGAATGAAAGTCCTTGAAATAAAGCTAATAAAAAAGGTTGATTTGAATGTCTAATGTAATGATGCATGCTATACTTGGATTGTATTATGAGTTACTTCCTTGTTATGACTTATAGTATTTGAATGTGCCTTGCCTATGGTGACTTCAAAGGAGTACTTAGTGTGAGTAGTAGTATGGGATGCTACTTGCATATTGCACAAGTATGACTTAGGGGTTGTCTTAGGTGATGGTCCTTATGTGATGAAATAACTTGTTAAAGGTTTAGGTCTTTTGTGTATGAGTATTATTGAAAATGGAAAGGTTGAATGGTAAGTTCACTTTTGGTGACCTTAATGTGGTACATTGGTGTGGATGCTGGTATGGGACGTTATCCATACATTGCACAAGGTATAACATGAGGGTTACTTGAGGTGAAGGCTAATATGAAGGTAAAAAGTTACATGTTGATATTGTTCAAATGTGATGTTATGACTTGTATGATGATTATATTTGCATCTGATGTCTCTTATGCTATTGTTCATGATATTCCTAAAAAGTGGCATAATGCATGGTTTCAAACCAAAATGTCCCTTTTAAAGCATGTTTTTGCATGATCATCATATTTAGTACATTTTGTGTGCTAACCCATTCTTCTATGTTTTTACTACAAGTGTAGGTTCCGGCAAGTGGTTGCTTCTATCTAGATTGAAGTGCTTGGATTTCTATTCTTCCAAGATCAAGTGGTACGTCCTCATAGATCGAGGACAAGTGTCTTTTTAGAAGTTCCTTTCTTTTCATGTAATAAACTACTTAAGACTTTGATTGTAAGGGTCCGTGACCCTATTTTGGTAAAGATTGTGTCTAAGATGGCTGATGCTTATCGTGACCAACGACACTAACCTACGGTACGAGTGTCTACGATCATCGATAATATAGTAATCCAACTAAAGGTTGGGGTCGTGTCCCAAGGGAGTGGTTTTGAGAATTAATAGAAAAATAAAATTTAGTTCTAATTAGTCGTAGCTAAAGACATTAACGAACAAAAACATTGTAAATTAAAAGGGGTGACACAAAAGTGTCAAATATCAATTGGGGGTTTTGTCACAAATAGTAAAAACAACAAAATTAACAATAAAATCAAGTATGGGAGAAATTTCTTGGGGTGTGACCACAATACAAGTTGAGATAAATCGTTGGGTACATGCTTTCGATAGGAAATTTACAAGATAATAGTGACTAGGCTAAGCTTTAGATGGAAATAAGTTCCCTCTCGAGCAACTTACCCCGTTTCAAATGGGTTCCTCTCGGACACCCACATGCCGCATGAAGACCAGCCTACGCCTTACCCCACTCACTCTCTCGAGCTGAGTGTTAGGATATGGGACTAGGGTTCACCCTCTCGAGCTGAACCTCATGTCGACTCACTCCTTAGGCCATCAGTCTAGTGGTCTTGTTTTTGCAACCTCCCTCTCGGGCAAGCCGAAAATACATGGGTGGTTTTGTATTTGCAACTACAAACCCATTAAATTAAACCTCAACCACTAGGTGAAATCACCATTAAAATACATCTAACCTATCAGCAAACAAGACCCAACAACAATATCAACACATATTTGCTAAATCACACCCCAAAAATAGGGGTTTTTAGGCACACATCAAGAAATAACAAAATACACCTAAAATTATACTAAAATAAAATGGGTATAATAAATTAAACCTTGATTTAACCAAAGGAAGAAGAATGGAGAAGACCCACTTCTAACTTGGGGAAGGTGAAATCCTTCTCTCTTCAAGTCTCCCACAAAACCCTCTCCAAACTTGAGAGAAAATATCCCAAAAATTACTATTCTATTATGGAAATTAAAATAAATGTTAAACTCCAAAAATTAATAACAGGTTTAGTATTTATAGACTTCAGAAAATAGTGCTAGCGGATCTTTCGACGAGGTTAGTCTATGTCGCCGAATGACTCGGCGACTCGCCCTTCTTCTATTTCATCTCCATTTCGTGTTTTCCTTTAGCATCTTCATTTTCTGAACCATTGGAAGGTATAGTACTGCTTCACGGAAATATTTGGCGAAGTGCCGACTGCTCCTTCATCGCCTGTTGATCCTTCTTCTTCAAGGCTTCGCGCACTGGAACAAAGAGCGGAGTGAATCCCTTCGGCAAATCGCCAAGTGTGCTTGGCGATGCTCAAGCTTCAGCTTCTTCGTTCTTTTCAGCCTTTTTTTGTTCCTTTTTGCGCCTAAGTGTCCATGCTTCAACCAAAAACTTCAAATACCTGAAACTTAAGAGTTTTCATCAGATATTGAGACAAAATAAGCATTTGAGGACACTATTTCTATCAAAATAAAGCACTAAATGAGTCCAATTTGTGGACTCATCAACACCCCAACTTAAATTTTTGCTAGTCCTCAAGCAAACTCAAGTTCAGCCGTTCAGAAAGGGTGTCTCAAACAGTGCTACACAAGACTCAATCATGAATGCAAATAACAAGACACACACACACGTGAATGAAGAATGAATACGTTTCAATGATGAAGTACTTATTGAAAGGATATTCTCAATTGTACTCTAATAATTGATAATGATGTGTTGATTGAAAGGATATTCTCAATCTTACACTAATGAACAATAATGGGATTCTTAGATGAAAGGCTATTCTCAAATTTGAATCTATGAGTTATCCAATAAATGAATGTTGGGTTTGAGATGGATGCCCTCATGTGAGTTGAGGCAGTGCGTCTAGGAACAATCTCTTATCCCTTAATGTAATGAATGTTAAAATATTTGAATGTAGGCTAAGCACCGAAAGGATATTGAATGAGATGGAAGCCCTCACATGAGTTGAGGCGGGGTTTCTAGTAGCAATCTCTTAATATGGATGCCCTCACGTGAGTTGAGGTGGGGTATCTAGTAGAAATCTTCGTGTCCCTTAACTATGTGCCCACATAAGTCTAGCTAGCGGATCCACTTAAGCTAATACCGGTTTACTTTAGGCAAGTAGACCAACCCTTAAGATGTGGCATAGTACATCAGATTCCATGGTCTAGCTCTCATGGTCTATGTCAGTTAAACGCTTATTCCCATCATGTGAGATGTGCATTATAGTTTCTTGAGGAGTTCTATGAAGTGTGGGTAGTAGTATGGGATGCTATCCATATATGGCACGAGTAGGCTTGAAGAGGGCTATAGTGAGTTCTCTAAGTCTTAATGACAAATGAATGAAAGTCCTCTAAATGAAGCTAATAAAGAAGGATGATTTGAATGTCCAATGTAATGATGCATGCTATACTTGGATTGTATTATAAGTTACTTCCTTGTTATGACTTGTTGTATTTATATGTGCCTTGCCTATGGTGACTTCAAAGGAGTACTTAATGTGAGTAGTAGAATGGGATGCTACTTGCACATTGCACAAGTATGACTTAGGGGTTGTCTTAGGTGATGGTCCTTATGTGATGAAATAACTTGTTAAAATTTTAGATCTCTTATGTATGAGTATTATTGAAAATGGAAAGGTTGAATGGTAAATTCACTTTTGGTGACCTTAATGTGGTACCTTGGTATGGATGCTGGTATGGGATGCTATCTATACATTGCACAAGGTATAGCATGAGGGTTACTTGAGGTGAAGGCTAATGTGAAGGTAAAGAGTTCCTTGTTGATATTGTTCAAATGTGATGTTATGACTTGTGTGATGATTATATTTGTATTTGATGTCTCTTATTGTATTGTTCATGATATTACTAAAAAGTGGCATAATGCATGGTTTCCAACCAAAATGTCCCTTTTAAAGCGTGTTTTGCATGGTCATCATACTTAGTACATTTTGTGTGCTAACCCATTCTTCTATGTTTTTACTACAAGTGTAGGTTTCGGCAAGTTATTGCTTCTATCTAGATTGAAGTGCTTGGATTGCTATTCTTCCAAGATCAAGTGGTACATCCTCATAGATCGAGGACAAGTGTCTTTTTAGAAGTTCCTTTCTTTTCATGTAATAGACTACTTAAGACTTCGATTGTAAGGGGTCGTGGCCCTATTTTGTTAAAGATTGTGTCTAAGATGGTCATGTGAGATATAGACTTCCGCCTTCATTTAAATGTTTTTAAAGGATAGATTGTATGGTATTTAAATAAAAAGTTTTAATTTCGTACTATTTTTATTACCTATGCGATGAATGAATGCTATTAGGCTTGTATAAGAGCCCTTCGGGGTCGAGTACACCATGTTGCTTTCGGGGTGTAAACTCGGATCGTGATAGATAGTGATCTTGTTCATCTAGAAGTAATCGATACACATCCTAAGAGAACCATCTTTCTTCCTCACAAATAAGACTGGAGCTCTCCAAGGTGAAGCACTAGGTTGAATAAAACCTTTATCAAAAAGGTCTTTCAACTACTCTTTTAACTCTTTTAGCTCGGTTGGAGCCATTTTATATGGCGGAATAGATATAGGTCGAGTATCGTGAAGAATATCTATGCCAAAATTGATTTCTCTCTCAGGAGGGACTCTTGGAAGATCATTTGAAAATACCACTAGAAACTCACTCACAATTGGAACTATCTGAATAGGTGGTGTATCAACACTAGAGGTAATAACTTGGACTAAGTGATAGATGCACCCCTTGGAAACTAACTTTTTGGCCTTAAGGTATGAAATGAAACGACCGTTAGGCACTGTTGAACTACTCCACTTTTAAAAACAGCCTCATAGGAAACTGAAACGTTACAACTCGAGTTCTACAATCAACTAAGGCATAATAAGCATGAAACCAGTCCATACCTAGAATAACATCAAATTCCACCATGTCTAGCTCGACTAAGTCAACCATGGTGTCCTTCTAATTGTTAGAGATGACACAATCACGATAAGCTCTCTCGACTAAAATAAACTCACCAATTTGTGTAGAAACACTGAAGGGCTCAAGAAGTCGTTCGGGTAGAATATCGAACCTCATAGCTATATACGGAGTCACAAAAGATAGACTCGCACTTGAATCAAGTAATGCATATACATCAAAAGTAAAGACATTGATCATACCCTTCATAACATCTGGTAAATTCTTCTTCTATTGACGACTGGTTATAGCATACACGGTTTGCTTTTCCGCCTGTCCCTAAAGTGGCTCCTCTAGGTGCAGCTCTGTCTAGTGGAGCCGTTAAAGAGGATTGTGCCCTATTACCCACATTAACATTACCCTGCTTGTTATTAGCATACTCTCTCATGAAGTGACCTGTTTGAACACACTTGAAACGTCTAGTGGAGCCATCAAGACATGCTCCTACGTGGTTTCTACCGCACTCAGCACATGTTAGAGTCCAGTTTACCCTTTGTACCACACTACCCTGGGACCGAGTAGGTCGGGCTCTGAAGTTCTGCGAATTTTGGTTCCTGAACTCACCTCTATTCTTTGGTGCAGTTTCACTAGCAAATGATGGAGCAGGCCAGTGGCCCTTTGTTAAAAAGATGACTAGTTCATATTTCTGGTCTTCATTTGTCCGTACTCATTACATGTTTTCTTGGCCCTCTTATAATGAAACTCTTTCTTATATTTCAACTTTTCTTCCTCCACCTGCTGCACAGGCATCATAAGCCTGGCTATATTTATGTCTCTTATCAACATAACAGTCTTACCCTCTTTGATTGACAAGCGGGAAAGCCCAGACACAAATAAACCCATCCTTCTTCTCATATGAGCCACCACCTCCAGAGCATAACGGAATAGTTTAGTGAACTTGAGGTTGTACTCATGCACACTCATGGATTATTGTTTCAGAGTGAGAAACTATCTTACCTTTGCCTCTCTCAGCTCACGGGAAAAGAATCGCCCCATGAAGGCACTTTCAAACATAGCCTAACTCACAATTGGGCCCCTTCATCCCTGCTCTTCTTCCATTAGTCGTACCAGATCCTGCAAAAGTTATGACTCGGAAAAACTAGTAGGTGAAACTAGAGCCTTACGTGTGAGTTGTTGAGTTTTATGTGGGATTTTATTTTGTAAAATGGCTTCCCTAGCTTAGGTTGAGGAGTTTAGGGGTTAAATGTCAAGGTACTACCCCCCCCCCCCACCAAAGACCAACCAAGGGTCCTTGAGGAGGACTCTAAAGCCTAACCCCAAGGCTTCCCCAAGAACCCAAAATTTGCCAAATTTTCATGACCTAAGGATGGGACCTACGGGGTGTAGGTCCCTCCACGCCTCGTGGGGAGCCTTCGTGAGTAAAGATCCCATTTTAGGAGCCCCAGTCCTCCACCTACGGACCTGCAGGACGCCATATGAGTCCACTCATGGACCGTGGGTCCTAGGTCGTGGGTGAGGTCTGCAAACTGCCTAGGTTTGACCAAGGGAGGGGCACTTTGGTAAATTCCTAGTGTGGTTAGTTAAGTAAGGGGTCGTTTTATATTTATTAATTAGACCTATTTAAGACCTTTTAAGTCATTAACCACCCCTTTACAATTCATAATTTCAAACCCAAAATAATAACCAACTCTTCTCCAAATAATTCTCTCTCTAAAACCTCCATTGAAGAAGAAGAAGAAGAAGTTAAGGTCTACGGCTCAAGGACTCATATTTTCCACTCAATTTAGTGAGGAATATTCAATTAAGTTATGGTAGTTTTGATTCATGGTTAACTTTCCATCCATGAAGTCCTCAAACCTTCAATTTCAAAGTTGGAAATTCTCCAATACTAAGGGTTTTCATAGGTCATGGATTCTTTATCAAAACATTTTCAATTATTTAATGATCATATATTAATATTTAATTGTTGTTTTATGGTGGTTTTAAGATAAAAATCCCCCATGAATCCATGATTTCCCCATAACCCTAATTTATGACTTTGATGTGGGTGAATTGTAGTAAGATGAATGTTATATAATTGATCTTGTAATGCTTTAGTTACATGAATTATGTCATTATCCATACCTAAATTGTAGTAATTCTAGGTGTTTTGGTGATTTGTGATTCATGGCCTTGAAGGGAAAATTATGAAGGTTGATGTATAATCATGACGCTTATGTATATTCTTTATGATTCCATTGAAAGTAATGTGATCATGACTACAATGCAATTGTGATATCATTGAAAGGTTATTCTCAATTATACACTTGTGAATGATGATGATATAGTGTGAAAGGTTTCTTCAATGTAAAGTTACATCTTGAATTGGTAGGCTTAGGGCATTTTCTTCTTGTGTAACTAATGTATCTTGACATAATGAACTTTGAATCGGCAGGCCAAGTGTCATCCCTTTCATAAGTTATTAATGAAATATTCTAATGATGTGTCTTGTATCAGTAGTCTAATGGCACCCTTCCATGCATGATAATGATGAACCTTGGATCGGTAGGCTAATGGCACCTTTCTATTAATGACAATGATGAACCTTGAATCGGTAGGCTTATGGCACCCTTTCATGAGGATTCAATGAGCTATCCTAATAATGTACCTTAAATCGGTAGGCTTATGACATTCTTTCATGTGTTAAATAATGTACCTTGAATCTGTAGGCTAATGTCACCCTTTCATTTGAGTAATAATGTACCTTGGCTCGGCAGGCCAATGGCATCCCTCTCATGTGTAGTAATGTTAAAGGAATGAACTATTCTATGGGAATTTAAAGCTTAGCACCGAGTGGATATGGTGAGGTGGAAACTCTCCCCATGTTAGGCCGGGTTTCTATTAACACCTTTTTTATCCCATAACTATGTGCCCACATAGGTTATTAGCTAGTGGATCCACCTAAGCTAAAGTGTTACCGGTTCTACCTTAGGCAAGTACACAACCTCGGTGCGGGACATGACACTGGATTCCATGGGATTCTCACATGGTCTATGTCGGTTAGGGCTTATTCCCATCATGTGAGTTACATGCTATGGTTGCTCAAGAGGTTCTATGAAGTGTGGGTAGTATTATGGGATGCCATTCATGATTTGCATGAGTAGGCTTTGAGAGGGCTATGGTGTGTTTCTCTAATGTCTTAATGTCTAATGAAATGAATGTGCTCATAACGATGCTAATGAAAATGTTGACTTAAAGTCTTAATGTAATGATGAATGTTTAACTTGGAAATGTTATTATGAGTTGCTTTCCTTGTCAAGCCCTATTAAATGTGAATGTTCCTTGTCTATGATTATTGACTAAAGATGAGAATCATGAATGGTAAGTATGTTATGGTGGCCTCAAAGTGGTACTTAGTATGAATGGTATTATGGATGTCATTCATACATTGCACAAGTATAACTTAGGGTTACTTTCATGATGGTTCTATTATGTTCTAATGAGTTAGATGATGAATATATTTTTGGCTTATGTGTTTTTACAAAAGATGCATGATGATCCTCAAACTTGTTAAATGCATGATTTTCAACCAAAATGTCCTTTTTCGCATGATTTTTGTATGGCTATCATACTTAGTACATTTTTATGCCAACTCATATTTCTTCTTCATTTTTTTACAAAGTGTAGGTTCTAGATCTTAAGGTGACTTCTAGTGTTCAAAGCTTGGATTGATTCTCTCCAAAGCTAGTGGTGAGTCCTCATGGTTCGAGGATGAGAATTGCTCATTTCTAGTTTCTTTTATGTCATTTTATGTTTCAAACTATCTTGAAGGGTTGTGACCCAATCTTTGATTCAAGTTGTATTCGATGGCCATGTGAGACAAGTTAAACTTCTGCAGTTTGTTTTTAAAT
The DNA here is from genome assembly GCA_029582585.1 of Solanum bukasovii. Taxonomy (NCBI): domain Eukaryota; kingdom Viridiplantae; phylum Streptophyta; class Magnoliopsida; order Solanales; family Solanaceae; genus Solanum; species Solanum bukasovii. Next base: position 24,920 of record JAJOOI010006701.1, read on the forward strand.
AAAGACCTCGATTGTATGGATTAAATGTTTTAAATTTCGTACCATTTTCTTCTGTCTTATGTTATGGATGCTATGAGGCTTTTCAGAGTCTTATACGTCGTGTTACGTCTGTGGTGTAGGCTCGGATCGTGACAAATATGGTATCAGAGCACAAGCTGTTGGGATGGTTTTTCGGATGATGTCTCACAAGTCACATCTAGTAAAGTCTTGTTCATGAGTGTAAAGCACACCACATTTATGAATGAGAAGCTATAAGATGTTAGGAAACTACACTTCTTTCATTACTCTTAAGTCGTGCCATAAAGTTCAGCTCTATAAAAGTCCATTTCCTAACCCTTCTCTTGTGTCTTCAGGAAATGAATACACGAAGGGCGAATGATAGAAGGGTGGAGGAGGAGAATGTGAATCGAGGAGTTCCTTAAGAGAATCAAGTTCCTCAAGGCAATCAAGTCCCAATTAACCATCCGGCCATGTCGGATGAAGAAGTTAGGTCGGCTCTTCTAATGATGGCTTAAGCCGTGACTACTCAAGCCTAAGCTATGTCAGCCCAAGCCAATAGGGGTGTTGAGACTCATGTGAACCCTAATGTGAGCACTATGGCTTCTAGGTTGAGGGATTTTATTAGGATGAACCCGACAGTGTTCCTTGGTTCCTTGGTTCCAAGGTGGGAGGGGATCCCCAAGAGTTTGTGGATGGGGTGTATAAGGTAGTTGATGTTATGGGGGTGACTTCAGTAGAAAAAGTAGAACTAGCCGCTTATCAATTGAAGGATATTTCCCAAGTTTGGTTTACTCAATGGAAGAGTAATAGGCCAATAAGAGCGGGTCCTATAGATTGGGAAGTGTTCAAGAAAGCATTCCTTGATAGGTCTTTCCCCATGATAAGAGGGAAGTTAAGATGGAGGAATTTATCAACCTTAGGAAAGGTAGCATGAGTGTGCAAGAGTATTCTTTGAAATTTACCCTTTTGTCTAAGTATGTTCCTTCTTTGGTGTCAAATCTGAAGGATGAGATGAGAAGATTTGTGACGGGTGTGTCCGACTTAGTTGAGGAAGAATTTCGTACGGCAATGCTCCATGATGACATGAATATCTCTAGGCTTATGGTGTATGCCAACAAATTGAGGAGTCCAAACTTAAGAGAAATAATAGGGAGATGAAGAGTTAGGTCCGATGACCAAGGTCAACCAAGGCTCAAAAAGAGACCTTCCAACCAAGATTATTCAAGTAATCCTAGGGGTAACCAAGAGAAAGGTAGTGGGTCTCCATTTCCTAGACCTGCTTGCACCAATTGTGGAAAGAAGCATCTTGGAAGTTCCTAGCCGGTACAAAGGGGTGTTATGGTTGTGGAAAAAGTGATCATCAAGTGAAAGATTGCCTTACACTTTTGGCAAAAGGAAGAGATGCTAAACAAACTTCTCTAAATGGTACCGTTCCTATCCCTCCAAATTATGGTCGTTTCTATGCACTTCGGTCTAGAGAGGACAAAGGAGCCCTTCTGGATGAAGGCACCGGTATGTTGATAGTTCCTTATAATTGTAAAGGTTTTATTAAGGTCCCTATTTTATTTTCATGTTAGCCTTAGTATGGGTTTACTCCAAAGGGGGAGATGGTATGCTTAGAAGGCAAGGTTGTTGAGAGTTCCGATATACGTAACATTTTCTTTTATTCCTATTCAAGCTTGAGACCAAGAGTTCCTTATGGCTTGCTTCATGTTTTGGAGTCATGTGTGATTTACGTATTTCCATGGTCTCCTTATATTATGCATGTTCTTGATGAATTCATGTTTAATGAGAAATTGAGTTTGTATGATTTTTATTCCTCATGTTGATGTGCATCTAGTATGAGTTGCCTATATGCTTCATGAGATGAATTATTGAACATGCTTAAATGTGCTTTTAAAATAATTTCATAATTGCTTCATGATGTTATGATGAGTATGATTTGAGTTGGAGACAGTAATTCCTCCAATGATATGAGAAATGTTGAAGTTTTCATGCATAATGGGTTGTTAGATGTAGTTCCTACTCCCTTGTGTTACATTGAGTATATTGAGATGGAGTTAATGTTTCCTCCTTATTTTGTGCATTGTTATGATGTTTCATGCATGATGGGCTGCAAGTCTTGAGTCTTTATTTCCGTAAGGTGTTTAAAGTATCATTCAAGGACGAATGTTCCCAAGGGGAGATAATGTTACGACTCGGAAAAACCAGCAGGTCAAACTAGAGCAATACATGTGAGTTGTTGAGTTTGATGTGGGATTTTATATTGTAAAATGGTTTCCCGAGCTTAGGTTGAGGAGTTTAGGGGTTAAACGTCAAGGTACAACCCCCCAAGAACCAACCAAGGGTCCTTGAGGAGGACCATAAAGCCAAACCCCAAGGCTGCCCCAAGAACCCAAAATCTACAAAATTTTCATGACCTACGGATGGGACCTATGGTGTGTAGGTCACTCCACGCCTCGTGGGGAGGCTTCGTGAGTCAAGAGCCCATTTTAGGAGCCCCAGTCCCCCACCTACGGACTTGCAGGACACCACGTGAGTCCACTCACGGACCGTGGGTCCTAGGTCGTGGGTTATGTATGCAAACTGCCTAGGTTCGGCCAATAGAGGGGCACTTAGGTAAATTCCTAGGGTGGTTAGTTAAGTAAGGGGTCATTTTTTATTGATTAATTAGACATATTTAAGACCTTTTAAGTCATTAACCACCCCTTTACAATTCATAATACCCAAACCCAAAATAATAACCAACTCCTCTCCAAATAATTCTCTCTCTAAAACCTCCATTCAAGAAGAAGAAGAAGAAGTCAAGGTCTAGGGATCAAGGACTCGTCTTTTCCACTCAATTTAGTGAGGAAAATTCAATTAATGTATGGTAGTTTTGATTCATGGTTAACTTTCCATTCATGAAATCCTCAAACCTTCAATTTTAAAGTTGGAAATTCTCTAAAATAAGGGTTTTCATTCTAGGTCATGGATTCTTTCTCAAAACGTTTTAAATGGTTTAATTATCATATATTAAGATTAAATTGTTGTTTTATGGTGGTTTTAAGATAAATATCCCCCATGAATCCATGATTTCCCCATAACCCTAATTTATGACTTTGATGTGGGTGAATTGTAGTAAGATGAATGTTATGTAATTGATCTTGTAATGCTTTAGTTACTTGAATTATGTCATTATCCATGCCTAAATTTTAGTAATTCTAGGTGTTTTGGTGAATTGTGATTCATGGCCTTGAAGGAAAAATTATGAAGGTTGATGTATAACCATGACGCTTATGTATATTCTTTCTGATTCCAATGAAAGTAATGTGATCATGACTACAATGAAATTGTGATATCATTGAAAGGTTATTCTCAATTATACACTTGTGAATAATGATGATATAATGTGAAAGGTTTTTTCAATGTAAATCTCCCTACTCTGTTTGTTTGAGTGCTAGTATTTTATCTTTATTTTTATTAATGTTTGTTCTCTAATCACATGGGGGACAATGTTGTATGCTTTTGGTGGGGGTGGTAGGAGTCTGATTGTTAAATCTTTTTTCTCTCGAAAGTTATTGGAGTATCGATTATGATCAATATCGACGACTTGAATAGTGCTCGTAATTGAACTAAATGAATGTGTGGCCATGATGAGGCCAAATGAAGCTGCATAGACAATGTGTGGACTTTTTGCATCTCGTTGTGACTAGCCGATTATCAAATGAGTCTTTTGTGATAAACATTGCACACTAGCTAGAAAGTGTTGAGTATTGTTTTATCTTGGTGTCAATACCATGTGTGATGAGATTATTTTGAACATTGTGTGTGAGGACACCTAGAATTTGCCCCGTTGTTCCGGTTGACTAAATTATGCAAGCTCTTGAAATGAATTAGGCAACAATTTTGGAGAGTGAAACAAATTGACATTGTACCTCTTTTGTGGCAAAGCTTTTGAGATGTGTGAATCTTACTTGAACCCCTTTAAGCCTTACCCTTTCTTGGAAGAAACTTGAACAATTGGGACCCCTCTTTATCCTTTCACCCCTAACTCTTATGAAGGGTGGTTGGTTTGAATAGCCAACTTAGGCCAAAAGCCTAAGTTGGCGGTGTGGTGAAAAGAGAAGGAAAATTATGAAGTGTGAAAAATTCCCCTTTGATCAATGATTTTGAAAAAGATTGAACCCATCCATGTAAAAAAAAGAGAGAAAAGATGAAAAGAAAAAGAAAAAGAATGAAAAAGTTGTGAAATAAAGTAGTCGAAGTTGCAAAAGAAATGGGGTATCTGGTAGTCCATTTGAAAGTGAATTATGAGCATGATCAAAATGATGAAGAAAAGGAAGAAAGTGATGTTCAAATCACACTTCATGTGGGTAGCAGCCACTGAGCCTAAATGACTACACCCTTACACTTAGCCCCATTACAAGCCTTGAAAAGACCTTTTTTATCTTAAGTCAACTGAAACTAGTGTTGATTGGAAAATAAGGGTAAACCTATCGGTGAAGTCATGCATGTGTTCATATTTGTGAATGTGAGAGTTGTATGTGATTCCGAAACTATAAATTGTTGAAGAAATTTGTGTGAATAGGGAATCATTTTTGTCATGAGAGCATTTGAGTACCTTTGTTGACCTTGAACTTGCATTTGAAGCAAGTAGTGTGAACTTGAGCATCTTTGATAATGGTGAGTCACAGTTTGAATCTTTGAGTACACAAATTGATAATTGCATGAGTAAGTTGAATCTTGTTGTGTGCATTCATGTTGAGTCTTATGCAGCACTATCTGAGACATCCTTTTTGAGCTGATGATCTTGAGTTTTACTTGAGGACAAGCAAAAGTTTAGGTTGGAGGTGTTGATGAGTCCAAATCTTGGACTCATTTGTGGCTTTGTTTATATAGATTTAATGTACTCAATTGCCTAATTGATGCACTAAACTGATATTTTTTAGGTATATGGATGGAGAAACAAAGCAAGGACATTAACAGGCAAAAAGGAACAACACAAGCTGAAAAATGGGAGAAAAGCAAGCCTGAAGATCGCCAAGAGAACTTGGCGAATCGCCAGGTCGCCCCTAGACCGCCTAATTTTACAGAACACTGAGCCTGAAATTGGAAAAACTTTGGCGAACTGTGTTCTCTATCGGTGAATCGCCGACTGCATCGGCGAAGGAAAATTGTACCGTCGAACGCACTGATCAAGACCAAGACGAAATTGAATTGGCGAGCTAAAGGACTAAAAGGTGCATTGCGGAAGTGATCGGTGATCCCAATCTAGATCGCCTAAAGTTACAGTATCTCAATGAGGAAAAGGTGAAGAAGAAAAGGGTGGTGGACAAGAACGATCGATGAGTCAGCGACTGGTTGGCGAAGCCCGACTTTCCTCGCCGATCAACCCCAAAAAGCCATATCTCAGATCAGTATAAATTAACTTTTGGAAAAGAGAGAAGGCATTCAGTCATTGTGGAACGAAATAGAGAGAACAAAAATACTATTCTTGTTGATTTGAAGCAATTTTGGCAAGAGATTTCAATTGGGTATTGTAATAGAAAAGATATTATTCATCTAAGAACATCGATTTTCAATACCCAGCTATGGAGCAAGTATTAGGTACTGAATTTCTTTCTTTTATGATGATTAGCTAAAACCCCAATCTTGGGGGTTTGCCAATGTGATTAATTGCTGAATTTGGCTTGATGGGTGTTAGTTATTACTAATCTTAGTGCGAATCCAAATGGGTCTGACTTATCGTTGGGGTTTAACTACTCTATTGCATGTTTATTTCAGTATAATTTAGTGTTTTAAGATTTCTTGAAAAAGAAGTGTAAAGCTAAAGTGATAAGTTGGCACTCATAGTTAGTGGGTCATGATGGATTCAGCTTGAGAGAGTGAATCCTAAGACTCATGCTATGCATTCAGCTCGAGAGAGTGAATCCTAAGACTCATGCTATGCATTCAACTCGATAGAGTGGATGTGGTGAGGTTGTGGACTGGTCTTTATGTTTAAAGCATTGAGATTCGAGAGAACTCAATTGAAATGGGGTAGTTGTTCGAGAGAAAAGTGCCTCACCTAAAGTTCATCCTACCCATGAAGATTTAGCACATTTGGTTAGCAATTTGTACCCATTGAATTAAATTTAAAAATTGGTTGGTCAATCCCCTAAGTACCTTTCTCCTATTTGATTGTTCTCAGTTACTTGTTGAAGCTCTTTTCTGATCTAAAAACCCTTCACCCTGACATTGTTGTCACCCTTCAAATTTCATTAATAGTTTCCAAAAATCATCCGTCCTTTAGCTATAAAAATCACTGTTGTAACTTCATATTTGAATTCTACACATAACTACTCTCTGTGGGATAGACCCCAACTCTTCTGTTGGGTTTATATTGCTTAACGATCGTCTCCACCTAATATTGGATGAGTTGTAGTTGATACGTTAATCAGTATTGGAAAGAGGACTCAAAGACCTTTGATTTGATACCTCGTTGGCCTCCTAATTCATTATGTGCTAAAAGTTATGGTCGTTTGAAGTTGACCCAAAACTTAAAAACTGACCAAAGTTCAAGGTGTTACAAGAATAACCCCTTTTCATTGTTAGTCTAGCCATTAATTGAGGACAAATGATCCCAAGTGGGAGATACTGTAACATCCCTAAAATTTGTAAGTTAAGACTCGAACTATTCTTCATTTGTGAATAAGATTGTATCGAGTGATTCTTAATTGTTCTTAGGTTTTATGGTCAATTCTTGAGTGTGGAATTAATTTTTATTTGAGTTATGGTCACTAGAATCCCTATAGCACAAAGTGGAGTTGAAAGCTTTCTTACCGATTGAGTTTTAATATAAGATTTTTCTTATGTCAACTTCAAACAATAATATATCTTAGGACATAAAGAATTAGGTGGCCCATTACCTATCAAATTAAAGTTCTTTGAGTCATCTTTCCAATGCCACCAAGTTTTCTTCATTTCGAGCTTGGAGTAAAACGTTATGCCCGTTTTAGTAAAGCCTCTCTTTTTAAGGCACCTCAATATTTTTTAGAGAGGTAGTTTGGTCTTTTTCCATCCCTTCTAAGCCTAGCAACGTTTTTCTTCACCCAATTTTGGGGTCAAATCAGTGTTAAACCGTGTTTTCATGTTCTTAATATTTAGAGGAATTAGAGAAAGGTTTCAAGAGGAGAAAAAGTTAGGGTTCAACGGTTCTTTAAGTTTCCATCGATTTCGCTAAGGAAATTTGTTCTTTTCGGGTATATAAGGCTTCTTACAGTGTTGGACTTGTTCGTCCTCACGCCCTACATCTCAATTTAGTCAAGAAATCGTTATTTCTAAAGAATCCATTCGTCGTTCTTGATATTAAGCTCAATTCTTTAACAATGAAGGTTTTGATTCTTTTGTTTTGTGAATCTTTGGTAATGTCTGTTTCCAAAGGAATTGTATGAAAGTTCTCATGTATTCGTGTTGGGTTTGAGAATCAAGAAGAGTTTAGGAAATATTTTCCCAATTCTAAACTAGCTAGTTGGGGTCCTAATTTTAGCTTGAAAATTCGTCAGGTTGTGTCACGACCCAGACAGCCATGATTGGCATCCACACTAACCCTCCGGTGGGAGAATAACTACCACAACCCAAATAAGCAACTTAATGAAAATAACCCATTTAAAGATACAGAAGCAGATTTAAATGATGAATTAAGTACTGAGTTCCCATAAACTCAGAAGGTTTAACAAAAGCAACCAAGCATAAACCTCACGGAAATTCAACCCCTAGACTTGAAAATCATTGTACCAAAACTCTACTAATCAACAAGTTTGAGAAAAAGGGGATGCAACCCCGAAAACTAAACATAAGTAAAAGTGTGAATATATAGTCAGAGTCCGAAAAGAATGGACTAAACTAATGATGGAACCATGGCAGCCTGAAAGAGCTGGCTCACCCTTGAATCCGGTCTCGGTCAATGATCTCCTAGATCGGGTCTGTCAGTAGCCGCCTGAAGATGCCCTGTACTCAACAAAGAAAGAGCAAGTGAAGTATCAGTACACAAAACAACGGTGTACTGGTAGGATCACACGATTACTCCGGTAAGCAAAATGTATCAAGTAATTACAACACAGTAAACACACATATACAGAATAAATAATTCAATTATCATTTTAGAAGCAATGTGCAATTCCAAATGATCCTCTAAAGGAACCCACACCCAAACTGTTAGCGTGTCGGAACATGAAACTCGCTCCAATATATATGTGTCGAAACGTGACACCCAATCCAATATATGTGTCAGAACGTGACACCCGGTTCAGTGAGCTCAACCACAGTCACAATCACACCCATAATGAACAGTGCATATAGTCACACAGTCAAGTAACAGGTTCATGGCATGTAATTGTTCATATTTAGTCATTTCCTTAGATTTGATTCATGTTTTCCTATTCACATACAATGGAGAAATTAACAGGAATATATAACAAAATGGGAAGTCGAACCATCACCTACTTCGAAACCAAGCCTGAACACTCCTAAAACAAGTAATTAATGCAAGGATCAATAAACAAGGCCTAATTTACCTAGATATAACAAATTTCAACCCAAGGACAAACCCATGATCCTAAGGCTTAACTAGGGTTTTTCCCACTATTAACTTTAGGCCAAAACCCTCCCCCAACGATAATTAACAAGGATTTTAAGTTCTAAGAATCGAAATACGGATTAGGGAAGTAATTAACTTACCTTTGGCACGAGAATTTGTGGAATTTGATGAGGAACTACCCTAGGTGATCCCTTAGCTCTTAAGAACGAGGTTTTGCAGAAAATAACATTTTGGGTTTTTCCCCGGTTTAAGTCGCGATTAGCCCGCCACAGCGGGCCTCATCCCACCACAGCGCCCTGCCCTGGCGGGAATAATACTGCACCAACGGCTTGCATGGAGACAGAAACTCGAAATTTGAGTTCCAAGCTCCCATTTCACAACACATCCTCAAACCTTGACGTTCTAAAACTATTGTTTCACGCCAAGATCAATTTCGGGAGATCTACTTGCCCGAATTCAATTACATAAAGTCGTACGGGCTCCTTAACATCTTGGATATCCACTCATGTGATTAAACTCATAATTAAATCTCCCACCCACTACCGAATTTCCCTATACCTCACCTGACTCAGATTTCATCCAAGTCTGTCCTAGGTGAGAAATTTCCAAGTTACTACTCTGAAGTTTTCTGTCCCAAATTCATTTTCCATTGGCTTTTCCATAACGACGAGAACAGGTTGTTACAATAGATACCAATTTAACCATCACTCGTCCCCGAGTGATAAACTAGGAGAACAGGACTAAGGAAAAAGTAAAGTAGTACCTGAATTGTCGAATAACTTGGATACTTGTCTCGCATGTCCTTCTAGGTTTCCTAAGTAGATTCCTCAACCGGACGATGCTTCAATTGAACTTTCAGGACTTTATCTCCTTGGTCCTCAGCTTTTCAACATCGCGATCAAAAATTGCAGCCTGATCCTCCTCATACTGAAAGTCTTTGTCTAACAAAACTGAATCCCGCTTTATGATCTAATCTCCGTCCCCATGATACTTCTTCAACATGGACACATGGAACAATAGATGGACTTCAGATAGGCTAGGCGGTAAAGCCAACCTATAAGCCACTGGCCCTACACAGTCAAGAATCTCAAATGTCCCAATGTGTTGAGGACTAAGATTGCCCTTCTTGCCGAATCTCATCACCCCCTTTATGGGTGACACTTTTAGAAGAACTTTCTCACCAGCCTGAAATGTCATGTCCCTTACCTAACGGTATGTACATTTTTTTGTCAACTCTGGCCTGCTAGAAGCTTAGCTTGGATGCTTCTTACCTTATCCTGAGCATCTTTCACCAAATCAACCCCAAAAGGTTTCACATATCCAATCTTAAACAACCCTATGGGTGATCTACATCCCCTCTCATAAAGTGCCTCAAATGGTTCCATGTCAATGCTGGAGTGGTAACTGTTATAATAGGAGAACTCACACAATGGTAGGAACTTATCCCAATGCCCTCCAAAGTCAGTCACACATGCCCTCCACATGTCCTATAACACTTGAATGGTTATCTCTGACTACCCGTCCGTGTGTGGATGGAAGGTTGTGCTAAAAATGAGTTGAGTGCCTAACTCCTCGTGCAATTTTCTCCAAAACTTAGGTGTGAACTGCGTACCACCGTCTGAGATGATGGAAAGGGGCACCCCATGTAGCCTCACTATCTCCTTCACATAAACCTTAGCCAACTGCTGAGCATTATAGTCTACTCTAACTAGAATGAAGTGGGCTAACTTAGTCAGTTTGTCAACCACCACCCAAATAGAGTCAAACTTCCCCAACGTCTTAGGAACACCAACCATGAAATCCATAGCTATCCTTTCCCACTTCCATTCTGGGATTGACATTTGTTGAAGCAAACTTGCATGCCTTTGATGCTCATACTTTACCTGCTGATAGTTTTGGCACATAGCCACAAACTCAGCTATGCCTTTCTTCATGCTGGCCACCTATAAAGTCATTTCAAATCTCGGTACATCTTAGTCACACCTAGATTAATCGAATACCTTAAGCCATGGGATTCTATCAACATCTTCTGAATCAAGTAAACCACTCGGGGAACAGAAATTCTTCCCCTAAAACTGAGCACACCACCCGCATCAAGAGCCGCATTTTGTGCCTTGCCAGACATTGTCTTCTTTCTGAGCTCATTTAAACTCTCATCCTCGAACTGCTTGACCTTGATCTCCTCAATAAATGTGGGCCTTACCTCAATGATGGATAGTACCCCCCACCTTTCTCTGAGATGAAAACTTAGACTCCAAGGTCTGAATCTCCTTGGCGAAAGGTCACTTCGACACAACCAATCAACCTAGACTACCCATACTCACCATCTTCCGGCTTAATGTGTCTGCCACCACATTAGACTTACTCAAATGATATTGAATGGTATCATAATCCTTGAGTAACTCCATCCACCTTTGTTGTCTCAGATTCAAGTCCTTCTGAGTGAATACATATTGTAGACTATGATGATCAGTGAACACCTCACACTTGACACCATAAAGGTAATGCCGCCAAATCTTGAGAGAAAAAACTACCGCTGCCAACTGCAAGTCATGCGTCGAGTGGTTTCTATCATGCACCTTCAGCTGCTGCGATGCATAAGCTATGACATTCTTATCCTGCATCAACACACCACCCAAGCTCGAATGTGAAGCATCACAATAAATAATGAAATCCTTACCTTACACCGACAATGTCAGAATAGGTGTTGTGGTAAGAAGAGTCTTGAGCTTTCGGAAGCTCTTTTCACATTTGTCAGTCCAATCGAAAGGCACCTCTTTTTGGGTTAGCCTTTTCAAGTGTGTGGCGATAGAAGCAAAATTTTTCACAAATCGTCAATAGTTGCTGGCGTGCCCCAGGAAACTACTAACTTCAGTCACAGAGCTAGGTTGGACCCAATTCTTGACTGCTTTGATCTTTTGGGGATCTACCATTACCCCTTCCTTTGAAACCACATGCCCCAAAAAGGTAACTGAAGTCAACCAGAACTCACACTTGGACAATTTTGCATACAACTTCTATTTTCCAAGGACACCCAAAACAATATGAAGATGGTCGACATGCTCTTCCTTACTCTTCTAATAAACCAAAATGTCATCAATAAAGACGATAACAAAAGAATCTGGGAATGGTTTGAACACACCATTCATCAAACTCATGAAGGCTACAGGCATATTGCTTAACCGGAACGACATCACTAAGAACTCATAGTGCCCATAACGGGTCTTGAATGTTGTCTTTGGTACATCCTCAAGCTTAATCTTTAACTGATGGTAACCATACCTTAGGTCAATTTTAGAGAAAATTGATGCACCCTGCAACTGGGCAAAGAGATCATCTATTCAAGGCAACGGATACTTATTTTGAATGGTGACCCTACTCAACTATCGGTAGTCTATGCACATCCTCATACTATCATCCTTCTTCTTAACAAATAAGACATGAGAACCCCATAGGGAAGCACTATTACTGATGAAACCTTTATCAAAAAGCTCCCAGATTTGAGCTTAAAGCTCTCTCAATTCTGCCAGAGCCATACGATAAGGAGGAATGGAGATGGGGTGAGTGCCCGGCTCCAAGTCAATGTCAAAATCTATATCCCTATATGGAGGCATACCAGGCAAATCGGTAGGAAACAGTTCCTTGAATTCAGACACTACAGGAATAAACTCAATAGAGAGAGACTCAGCATCAACATCCCGAATATGAGCCAACTATGCCAAACACCCCTTCCCCACCAGTTTCCTAGCGCGAACCAAATATATGACTTTAGCTTGCTTAGGCTTATACACCCCTTCCCACTCTAACTTTTCCCTACCCAGGATCTCTAGAGTCACAGTCTTAGCATTATAATTAAGTAGAGCATAATAGGGGAACAACCAAGTCATGCCTAAGATTATATCAAAGTCAGTCATATCCATAATAACCAAATCAGCCCAAGTTTGAAAACCCATAAATAGGACCGAACAAGCACGATAGTCATGGGTGACTATGACAGACTCTCCATCTGGGGTAGAAACATGGATGGAGGGATCAAGCACATCACAAATCACATCAAATCCCAAGGCAAACTGAGCTGACAAATATGAATAAGTAGAACCCAGATCAAACAAAATAGTAACCATCCGGTCACAGACAAGAATAGTACTTGTGATCACTACATCAGACCCCTCAGCCTCGGCCTTGCTCGAAAAGGCATAAAACTGAGCCTTATCATCTTGATGGGAAACTTCCTTGCCTAGTTGAACTGCTCATCTACCTGACTTACAATTTCCCCAGCCCTCACTGCCTGCTGATTTCTTCTTTGCCCATCTTGTGGACGTCCTCTGCCATTACTACCGTTACCCGCTAGTACCACTGATCTGTTCTGCTTATGAACGGGGTCAGGCATGCACGGATTAGGACAATCTCTCCTCATATGTCCAAGTTCTCCACAATTGTAACAACTGTGATCAAAAGACGGCATGCTGCTAGACGCAGGTGTGGCTCCGTAACTATCCTGAATACGATTCGTCTGTAGAGTTCCCAAGTAACCACCCGTAGAAGCGAGCATGGCTGACTGAATTGGCTGGGCTGCAATTGTCGGCCTTTCTAAACCTCTAGAGTAGGAAGCATGAAAGTTACTTGTATTCTTGGGCTTCTTAGCCAAAGCCTCGGCCTGCCCATCACATCGAACTCATTCCACTTTCTTCACAAAGTTTGTCACCTCATTAAAACTTTTACTTGCAGTGGTCATATGAACAGACAATACATATAACTCGGGGTTCAATCTCTTGACGAATAGACGAATCCTCTCCTCCTCTGTAGTCACCAACTATGTAACATATTTGGACAAGGCATAAAACTTAGCCTTATAAGCAACTACAGTCATACAACTCTGCTCCAAGGTCATGAACTCATCCTTCTTCTGATCCCTCAAAGTTCGGGGCACATATTTCTCCAAAAACAAAACATGGAACTGCATCAAAGTGAGTGGGGGAAAGACTGGCGATCTGCATTCCACATAGGCCCTCCACTACTACTTAGCCTCACCTTGAAGTTGCAAGGTCACGAACTCTACCCCATGTTGGTGTACAATGCCTAACTTGTGAAGCCTCTCATAGCAATCCAGAATGAACTCATAGGCATCCTCACTCTCAGAACCATGGAACTAAGGCGACTTCAGCTTCAGAACCATGGCCTCTTGTTGCGGGCTCCTCTGTTGGCTCATTGATGGGAGCTACGGGCCTGATGTCATTGTATCATATGTTAACCATCTTCATATAGAAGAGTGAAAGAGAATAGATACCAATTAGGATCACCACATACCAATTGGAATCAAGTCATAGATTGACAAAAGAAGAAGAAGACAGAGAGATTTCTTTAGGATATGACTATTCGAAGGGATCATGCTACAAGGAACGAGGAAAAAAAGGTTGGTTTTGTTGCCAACTATGGCTATGTGACTTGATAGACTTGATATGATAGACCTTGATGTTGTCTTTGCTATAATGGGTTGCATTATGGTATTTTGTATTTGATGGTAGAACCCGACTTAGTCATAATCATTTTTGGGGTATGTTGAAAGATTTGGTGAATAGGGTGTTTTAGTAATGCCTAGATGTGTTGAGTGAGTAGAATCCTCTAAGAAGGGTAGAAGTGTAATTCACCTTTGTTTAGAATCATTTTGTGAGACGGATGTAAAATCTTAGTGATGACTTGTTCCGATCTTAGAGATGAAAGAAATGATGCTTAGAAGAGTTCGTATAGGCTTACTCCTAAAGGGGAGATGATGTGCTTAGATAGCAAGGTCATTGAGTGTTCTTGATGTTCGTGATTTAGGTTGGCTTGAAATTCTCACCTTGAGAGGTGTAGTAAGTTTTGGGAAGTTTAGTCTCGGGTTTATAGACTCATATGAGATCTTGAGTAATGTTAGTAAGGTTACTTGCGAACTAGATTTGTTTATTGAGTGACACCAGTGTATCTGGTTTTCCATGTCTTTAGGATATAGAAGGGTGTTGGAGATCCGATGTTCGTAAAGTCCTTAAGAAGTTGGAGGTTAAGGAGAATTCCTCTAATTTAGAAATGTCGATAGGGATCTTAGACCGGCAAGTTAAGAAATAGAAGAGTAAGGAAGTTGCTTCCATGCAAGCGTTATGGAGTGGTCTTTAAGTAAGGGTTTTAGGTGAGGGTGCTACTTGGGATGCCAAGGGCCAATGAAAAGTCCCGATATCCTCATCCTTTTTCCTTTTATTCCTTCTTTAGCATTTAGATGATGAGTTTCTAATGATTTGCTTTATATGTTAAGTCGTGTGTGATTTGTATGTTTCCATGATTTCCTTATGTGGTGCATGTTCATGAAATCATGTTATTTAAAAGAAAAATGAGTTTGCATGATTATTTCCTTATGTTGAAGTGCATTAAGTAAGAATTGCCTATATGTTTCATAAGATGACTTGTCGAACATGCTATAGTGGTTCTTTTTGAAAATATGTTGCATATAAACTTCATGAGAGTGTGTTGAGCATGTTTTACCTCGGATATGGTAGTTCCTCCTTCAACATGAGTAGATGTTGAGTTTCATGCTTTTTTGGTTATTAGATGTAGTTCCTACTTCCTTGTGTTGGATTGAGTATGTTTAGCTTGGAGTTAAAGTTTTCATCCTTTTTTTAAGTGCATTTAGATGAGTTGCATGAATAATGGGTTACTAATCTAGAGTTGTGACCTTAAGAAGAGCCTAGAGTGTCATTTGAGGAACGAATGTTCCCAAGGGGGAGATATTGTAACACCCGGAAACTAGTAAGCTAAACTAGAGAGTTTTAGAGCTTGAAGTGAGGGTTAGAATCGTCAATATGATTTCCCATACTTAGAATGAAGGTTTTAGGGCTAGGGCGTCAAGGTACGACCCCCCAAGGTCCAAGCAAGGGTCCTTGAGGGGGACCCAAAACAGCCCCTAGAAACTGCCCAAAAATGCGCACCTACGGATGGGACTCACGCCCAGTAGGTGGACCCATTCCCTGTGGGAAGGGATCGTGGGTAAAGACCCCAACTTAGGACCTGCAGGCCACCACCCATGGATGACCAGCACAGCCCGTGGGTCCACCAATGGCCCATGGGTCAGGGTCTCGTTGGGGAGGCAGCCTTGAAGTTAAGTCGGATTAAATTGGGGGTTAGGAGAAGGTTCTAGAATTAATTATTATAAAGTGGTGTCATTTTATTATTAATTAGACCACCTATATAAAGCTATTATATCCCTAAACTAAGTCAATTAATTCATTATCTCAATTCACCCAAAATAAACCCAATTCCCTCCAAGAAATTCTCTCACTAGTAGTAGTAGTAGTAGTAGTAGTAGTAGAAGAAGAAGAAGAAGAAGAAGAAGAAGAAGGGTTCAAGCTAGGTCAAGACTCTATTTTTACAAGCTTGGTAGGGCTTCATAATCAAGGTATGATGGCTTATTCATCCATGGATTCTTCCATCCATGGAGCCCCCGAGATTTCCCCCAATTGTGAAGATGAAATCCCCAATTCAAGTAAGGGTTCCTTCCAAAATTGTGGGTGAAGTTGAGTATGAATCCAATTGAGTGGATAGTGGTAGTTTATGATTAATTTAGCATTGAATTATGTTTTTATGATGATATTTTGTGTTTTTCATGATTAACTCAAGTCTAATTGATGATATAGTAGTAATGTGGGTTTATGCCACGAAAGGTGAAATTGAGGATTCATAGTTGATATTCTAGAATTGATGACTTGTATAGTAATTGTTCAAGATTAAAGGAATATAGACATTAATTGAATTAGATCATAGTATATATATTGTGGATCATGACTAGTAAAGTTTGAGGTTGAACCTTTATGATGATTTACGACTAGAATCACTTAATAATGAAGCATATAATTAAAATGCCTTGTAATCTAGATTTATAAGATGCTTTTATGGAGTAGAGCTATTAAGTGTAAAGACTCATAGTTATGAATATTGATTTCTAGGGTTTGAAGGTAAAACTAATATGATGAATTATGTTTAGCTAAGGCCCTAAGAGGGAAGTTGACTTGATGATGGTAGACGAGTAGATAGAATTGTTGTGGAAGGATTTTACCCACCTAATCTACCTTATGAATGTCTGAATGCATAAAGTGATAGAATCACATGAGTTAGGGTGATATACATGTCTAATGTCGTCACTCTAGATGTGTTGATTTGATATGAGCTTTGACCCTTAAAAGGATAAGATATGATATTATGTATGTTTGATAAAGTGTAGTAAATGCTTTAGAGACACTTTGAGAGTTAAGTGAATATGCTTATGATCTAGTTTTTGTGTTGTTGAAAGGTTATTCTCATATACACACTTATGCATGAATATGATATCATGTGAAAGGTTTGTCACATGTAGTGATTATAAGGTTGGAAGACTAGTCTTACCTATTGAATCTATGAGCTATAGTATAGGTTATGTTGCATTGAGGGTCAAGAAATTCTTCCACAAAAATGAACTTATGTCAAGACTTAATATGAACTCAATGGGACTTAATGCCTAGCACCTAGTGCATATGAATAGGAGATGGAAGCTTTTATGCTAGTTGAGTCAGGCTTCCTAATGGTTTCCTTCTACGCTAGTTGAGTCTAGGTTCCCAAGGTATATCTCATGAGATGGAAAACTTCTACCTTAGTTGAGTCTGGCTTTCTAGTAGTAATCTCATTATCTCATAGCTATGTGCCCACATAGGTTACTTAGCTATTGGTTCTACCCTCGACAAGTAGAACAACCCCTTTTCGGTGTGGGGTAGACATCGGATTCCATGTTAGCTCACATGGTCTATGTCAGTTAAGGCTTATGTCCCCAATATGGTAGTAATATGAACAAGAACATGAATTATGAACTATGGTTACTTAAGAAGCTTTACTTAGTATGAGTAGGATTATGGGATCTTATTCATGCATTGTACAAGTATGTTTTTAGGGTATATATGGTATGTTCCTTTTATGTTATGATGAACTCTGTAATGATTATGCTTATTACCTATGCTTATGATGTTT